>JAQIWN010000218.1:0-43438 GCA_034699025.1 Entomobrya cf. arborea Gr-Col-00668
TTGAACATTAATTTTACAGCAAAATGTTTTTGGAATCGTGATCAGTGTGAATTATAGTTTATTTTTAAATATTTCATTTACCTGGGAGCTCGGGGCAGTGGAATAGTATTCCTTTTAAGTCTTGGTTTTAAAACTGACGATTTAAGAAACGCATATTCTTTCAACAAATCTTCACGGTTGCTTAACAACTTCAAAGTGTTTTATTTAGATAAGTTGAAGTGCAAAATTTCGTTAAGAAATTTGGGTTTTTGGATACGTTTTATACGTTGTGTACTTGAAAATGAAGTTTGTAGCATTAAGTCTTGGTTTTGTAACTGACGATTCTGGAAACGGATATTCTTTCAACAACTCTTCACGTTAGTTTACCAGCTCCAATATGTATTATTTAGATAAGTTCAATTGCGAAATTTTGCATTTTGATACGTTTATCTTTTTGTACTTGAAAATAAAGTTTGTAGCACTTCTACTAAATGCATATGTTTTCAACAATTATTCACGCTAGTTTACCAGCTCCAAAGTGTAATATTTGGGTTTGTTCAGTCACGAAGTTTCGCTACCTTATATTTATTTTAACTTCTTTCATTCTTTTATTTACGATAATTTTTTTGTACTCTAAAATGAAGTTTCTAGCACTAGGTCTTTGTTTTTTAATTGAGGATTTTTTGGAAAATATATTTTTTAAATAGCTGTTGCAGCTTTTTAACAGTTTCAACGTATATTTTGTGGATAAGGTCAGCAACAACGTAACAAACGTAACGTATCAAACCTATCAAAGTAACTAAACTTATTTATACATTTGTTCACCTTTATGAATCTGAAATTGAAGTTTGTAGAACTTATTTTTGGTTCTTTGACTGGAGATTTTTATTATTTATTTTCACGTGTCTATTTTACCAATCAAATCCATATTAGTTTAAAATTTGGAAAACTGGTTGAGAAATTGCAATTAAAAGCCATTTTGCACTACAGAATTACAGTTGAATGTATGATAATGAATGAGTTTAACAAGTTCATAACACTACTTTATTTTGTTTAGTATTTTTCAAGTTATTGTACTTCAACAAAAATTAAAGTTGTTACTTTCCATTTGATTCCTTTTTCTCAGCATGAATATGTTATTGGTCGTATTTATCCAAATGGGTTAAATTATGTACTTTTGTTTTGGTACCTGTAAGAATTCCATTCTTACAGTTTCCGAATGAGGATTCTTTTGTACTGCTGCTAGCATTTTTTCCGCCATTGGAACTCTATTTAAAACAAAATACATTGTGAAAAGCATTGAAAAAGTGTAGACAAAAATAATAACTTTAATAAAATGAAAATTAAATTCACACTTAGAAACATTCTAATTCCAAATTATGCTTAAAAATTTACAGTTTGCAGAAGATTAGTTAGTTCAAAGGACTTAATCTCAACACCAAGTTCCCACCCAATGGTCCTAAGCATATTTTCAGATAGTATCCAACTAACAAAACAATCTACCGCAGGGCTAATCAGTCTTGGATTCAGTTTTCGCGGGTCCTGAGGTTTGGTAAAGAAACTCACAACAAGTCCAATAAAAACCGTGACGCAACAGCCAATAGCTGAATACCAAATATAGGAAATTCGGTATAATTCTATGAACCCACCACTGTTCACATAAAACATTCGACTTTAAGAAACATTTTCGAAAAAATATTAATTTTTTCCTGTCAATATTACACTACCTATCTGTATCGTTTACATCCTGGTGCGGGCTGGAAATGTTAAAATTGCCAAATTCACAGCCGTTCACACTTACATGCAGTTTTTGCGAAATTATCTGTTTTTTGGCTATAGCCACATTAGCTCCTACAGTCATCCATAGAGTAAAAGTTAATGCAGAAAGTGTTCCGCTTATAGCGCCCTTTGTATTTGCCCACGGAAAAAACATTCCCAAAGACATTACACCAAGAAGTGGTCCTAAAAATTATGGAATGGATCAATAAAATTTTCAGTTCGAAATTCAATTTTGCATAATATGCATATTATGTTTATGGTTTTGTGAACCTCCAATAGCTCCGGAGATACTCAATGAAGCTTGTAGTACGCTTCCTAAATGTTCAGCAATAAATACGAAAGCAAAGGAGACAAGTCCAAATGCAATCGCTATTAATTTTGAAATTTTGGTTGCTCTTAGGTCACTAAGTTTTGGAAAGAATAAACCTTTTACAAAATCGTCTAAAGTTATTGCAGCAAGGCTGTTTAGTCCAGTTGATACCGTACTGAAAATTTAGAATATATTTCATTAAAGTTTGATATTTTTATTCATTTTCAGGTGCTTCTAAAAATGAGTGTGGTTGTTAAGCGTGTTAATTTAATTCGACATGAGTAACCTCAAAGAACCTGAGAAAATACCAGCAACAAGAAGGCCAGGAAGACCGGGAAATGTTCCCAAAGTGTCCATTACAAACAACGGAAATAACTGATCGGCGTTCGTAACTCTCTGTTCGTTTAAATTAAGTTTGTAAAAAAAATTTAAAAATTAAATTGTTTACATAAAATTTCTCCTAGTTTCAAACCTTAGAAATGATGGGATCACAAGTTGAGTATTTCGCATAAATAACTAGTCCAGTATAACAACACAAGCTCAAAATACCAATCAATCCAAAAAAGTTTATGAACAAGGCCCTTAAAGAATATTAAAAATGGCTATTACTAAGTTATATTTTTAGCTTTAATTTTCTCTTTGTCAAAATATATTTTACCATTGAGCTTTCCGTTTCGTTGGCACACTCAAATATCTTTGAACTTGGGCTTGGTTACAGCCGTATGCAGTGACCCAAGTAAAGTATCCTCCGAAAAAGAGTCCCCAAACAGTGTGCCATTCTCTGGGATCTAAGTTAAAACTTTTAAATAGATTAAAATATTAGATTTTTATTATTTTTTTGTCTCATTTTTATTCAAGAAGACGTACTTGAAAAATTCAATTCTTCTTCCATTTTTGGCAATATACCAAACTTGAGCATGTCCACCAACATCATGAACACCTTTCAAAATTACTAATATCATAGCAGCAAACATAATAATTACTTGAAAAGTATCAGTCCATACAACAGCCTAGAAATTTTACAAAAAATATTCTCAAATTAATTGTAAATACATATTGTATTTTGATAAGTTTCTATTGGGTTGATAATAAATTTTACTTGCTTTCATGCCACCCTGTAGATTTGAAAATATATAAAAAATTATTCAACTAATATTTTTAAATTTATTTATAAAGGCTATCTTTCCTCTTACCACTGTGGTATAAAAGGTACACACGAAGAAGATGGCCCCAACACATCTGTAAACGTTTAAACCAGTTACTACAATATATAATATCATGACAATATAACAACAATATAAAACATATTCTTTCCTAAATTTGAAACAAATATCAAAAGAGCATTAAATAAACATTCTCCTGACAATTCATTTACATATTTTTTACCTTGGCTAAAAGCCAGAGAAGGTGCATACACCACAATAGCCATGTAAATTGTCTGTAAACAGCAAGAAAATATATTTTGGTTCAAAGTGTGCATTTTGATACACTATTAACCATAAAGGTAGTTTGATAGTTGCTTAAAAGCGGTTAACTTAAGTCTTTACCATCTGTGTAATGAAAACTGCTGATCCTAATAGTCTTACTTGCTTTGAAAACCGAAGCTCTAAGTACTATACAAAAAAAGAGTTAGAAATATAATCAAATTAAAACTGATTGATGTATCAGAAAATTCAAACCCACCTGATAAACTGATGTCAATTGAAGATCAAAAAATACTGGGAGGTAGATAAAAGCTGTAGACAGCGTTACGAATATGTAAGAGACGCCAATCATCCAATACATGGTTCCTAGTTACACCAACGAGAAAGATTAAGTTGCCCTGAAGTATAACTTCAATGTGAATTAGGTCAGTGAAAATTGTACCTCTTAAATAAACCTCGGCAGGTGTACCCAACAAGGTAATAGCTGATATAAATCTAAAAAGTTTACATTTTTAAAAGAAATATGGGAGTAGTGAAGCATTAGATAATACGGACATATTTTATAATGTTTTGAATGCGTTTTTAATTTAAGTAGCTTACGAGGCAATGAGAGACAGCGAAACAGGAAAAATTCCTAAGTTCTTTCCACCCATTAGAAAATCGGACGTTGTATTTTGCTTATTACCTGTACATCCGTAAAACAAACCGATACCAGCGGAAACTGCTAGCATCAAGCCAAAGACAACATATTCTGGCCAGCCAAAGAGATCCGAGATTTCCTGGGTACCGGAGCCCCAGTCTGTTTTATTGATCATCTCTGTACTCAATATATCTTTCACGTAATGAAATTCAACGAATCTAAAATTTAGCCAATCTTTCAAAGTTATAGTTTTCTTTTAATAAACTATAATAGGACGAATTTTTCGCTGTTATAAACCTTTTCCAAGGCACAATTAATGCCAAATTTACCAAATACCATCAACTTCTCAATTGATGAATACTTTCTAACACTAAAACGGTCAATTTATCAAACATAATTTTCTGAAAAGTACATTAAAAGATACATTTAACAGTTTTTTTCTTAAACCTTTGAAATGCGCCCTATATGCTCAATATCTAAATTTGTATTTGAGTATTGATAATTTAATGTATTAATATGTATTTGATTCAATATCATCACAAATCAGAGGATTTATCTATTTGGGTCAAAAATGAGCTTGTGAAAGTAATACAGTTGTTTTAAGAGAATGATAAGTTTTTTTGAGCTTATGTATCTAAACATCAGATGAGTAAGCTCTATTAGGAACAGTGATACTTGAGTTTATGCAAAGTTTAATTTTGATATTGGCATGATTTTAGAGCTGGCGACGCAGCGTTAATGCAAATATTTAAAGAATATAAATGCACGGTATTTCTGTATTCAGACGACACTGTAAATTTTGTATATGACACATAAGTATGACCTGTGGTCAAAGATGATTTTGCATGCTGAGGAAATGAAACAACAAATGCGGACACATTCAACAAAAATAGAAAAACAGTTTTAGTTTAATATTTATGAAAAACATTTACCATCCATAATATACGTTATGCTAACCTTAAAGCATACCACGATTTGAAATCTGATAGTCATTTATGCAATTTTTGTAACAAGGTTATCGTTTTTTAAACGAACTATTATGAGACATATAAATGAAAGATCTTACTCTTCTGAAATATGCTAAAAAGTTGTTCTTGAAAAAATGTCCGTGATAAGGAAACTCATGTGAGGGAGGACACACACTAGGGAAAAGTGTTATAAACGTAAAGACTGTGGTCAAAAGTTTACTGCTCGTGGAGGCCTAAAAACTTATTATATTGCGAAACATGGACAGGCATAGTTACGTGATTTAGAAAAAAATATTTTTCTCTGTGTTGCAATTACGTAACCACATTGACGAAAAAATTAATGAGAGATTTAAACTCTGTTTTTTAACGTTTATTTTACAATTTTAAAAGAACATAAGTATATTCATGGGGATCGCAAATACGAAGGCTTTTTCATATATATCCGGTCAACTTTATGTTTCCCCCATTTTGTAAGCCTTTTTTCTACCTGCCATTAAGCGCCAAAATAGAACCTGAAAAGAATGGTGGGCCTCGATGTCAAATCCATAATTTCGGTCTTTTTTCAATTTTCATCCTATCGATTTAAAAGAGGATCTGTATACCAGCCGGGATTAGTTGTGACGACTGTCTCTTTGTCTCTGTCAGGTAAAAATGAATGCATGAATTTTAAAGTTGATTTGACCTCCACTGCGGAATTGGAAAATGGTCTGGAGGGATGGAATGAAGGAGATGAAGAATGCTTCCTTCTTTCACATACTGAGCGTATCCAAATAGGTATCGCATGTGACATAACTGGTACAAATATCAATAATGTCAAGACAAGCTTCGCAAGTAGATCCGAAGAAATTGTTGAAACAATCAACAAGATCCATAATGGAACTGAATTCGCAATCACAGTACATGCTAATTGGGAACAAAGTGCGTTTGAAAGAGCACCTCACCGAGACCCGTTAGTGTTGACAAAAGTAAAAAAGTAAACTCTATTTGACCAACTTTGGTGCATAACATTATTGTTATATTTCAGGGAAGGGTGCTACAAAAGAAAGCTAAAGTTTTCTACCGATGTAAATCTAATTAAAAAAGTCGCTTCCACACTTGTTGTTCAGTATGGTCCAAACTATCCCCAAGGTGGCTCTGAAGAAAACGGGTTACCTGCTGCTGCATTTACCGCAGCAGATTCAAACTTAGGTTGGATTAGATCAGATATTGACGATGAGGGAAGGAGAATACACAGATTTATTCTTCTTTTTACTGATCAGTACAGTATTTTTAAGTTAAACAATCCGGGCAATCGCACTGCATTTAGAGGGGACGGGTCTGATACATGCTCAACTTCACTTCCACCAACTGAGGAGCAGGTTGGCCTATTTCTTAAGAAGAAAGAAATGCTAATAATCGGCGTATATGTGAAGATGTCACCTGATCATTATCAGCGTTACATCAATTTCTTTCAAAAGTATGAAATACCTCACGTGTCGCAACGGTTCAGAGATACAAACCAATTAACAATTGAAATTGTAGATTATCTTAGAGATTCGGTGAAAAAACATTTACAGTGTGTATTCGAAGATCCTCCAGCATACAATACGTTAGGTTTGTAAATATTATTAAAAAAGGCTAACTAAAGAAAATTGTGACTGATAAAATAAATTTAAAATTAAAAAATTTCCTTTAAAAACTACAACTAAAATAGAGTTGAGTCTCATATTTCTAACTATAGATAAATCGCAACTAAACATCTAAAATACAAAAACTGAATCCGACACAATGTAATTATGCAGGAAATAGTTAAGTTAAATTACTAGATAATAATTGGTGCTTTACTAGTAATGGTTTACATTGCTACCTGAATAATTTAGAGTAATTTTGTACGGTAACATTTTATGAAATACTGTAAATATTTTTGAGAAAATAGAACTAATTCTTTTTTATTTATAATTGCTTGAATCACATCAATATATTAACCGATCTTAATGTAAAATAAATATTTCAGCAAACTGTTATTAATTAACGCAAAAATACAGACTAGCAAACAGAATATATGTACGAGATAACAAAACGCTTAAAACATACATGTCGTATCCAAGAAATAGCGGCAAATAGTTTTACTCTCATCATTCTTTACTAGGTGTCGTAGAATTCACTTTAAAGTTATAAATTGGATAGGTTCGCCCTTGTGGCCCTTCTCTCCATTCCACTACAAACAATTGTTGAATAAAACTCGTTTATTAACCACTTCGTTTACTAAAGTTGAATTTGCAAATATTTACATACTTTTTTTCCACGTGTTGACAGGATAATTAGATGGTATACCCTTCCGTATTGGTCTCTTCTGACACAAGTAAAAATGCCAATCAGTGCATGGTACTTCAACTAATTTTCTTTCGTAGCCGTATCGATCTTTCGGCTTCGAAATTGTACAGTTTGAAGTACTCGTTTTATTAAACAAATCTTTATCTACAACCCAGTAGCTTTCCATATAGTCATACAAAAATGGTGGAGGTGGGGCACCTTTTGGCTCATTGCTCCATTTTGAATTATTCCTTCGAAGCATGTTAAATCCAGGTGGGCAAACTAGACTTCCGAATGTTTGCTGCAGGATAAAGATGACTTATCATGTGTGATTTGTGCCCCAACTCTCTTTTAATTATAAAAATATATATGGCGCTACCTTATATGTACTTCTACGAGTAAAAGAGTTATTTACAAAGCCAAATGGAATGGTTGCTGTGGCATTCAGTACTGCGTCGATATTACTTACGTAACCAGGTAACCAAGCAGAAACGCGTCCTTTCAAAAAATTGTGATATTAAAAAGTCGTTTATTGTTGGATTACATGTAATTATTCAAATACCTGGATCCTTAGACGCACAAATAGTTGCATGGTAGTTTTCACAATTTGATGGCGTAAACTCTCGAAAATGCCAACCAGGCGTTGCTGGGTTTACCGTATCTTCTTGATCGCACTGTGTTTGGCTTGGAAACTCATAAGCAAGGCCCATCGCAACGCAGAACTTGCTGTCATATTTTCCTGATCTTGCGTTTAGTGTAGGTTTTCCTCGTTCAATTACCCTTTTCACTTTTCCTGTACTCTCATCAAAATAATCTCGCCAATCTCTGCCGCTGATTTTGGTTCTATTTGAATAAACAAACTCCTCAGTTTTACGCTCCCACTCCAACAATGTCCAAAACGTTGACATTGTAACTTCTGAAAACGCATAAAAATAACTTTACCAGGAAAGTGACTAAATTTAACAATGGACAATTTTTAATGTTAATGTAAAAATTCCAAAAATAAGTTCGCGTAATGATAATTGTAACGAATGTTTACCACGTGACCACATTTTTATGTAGGGTATCAACGCCTCATCACCTTCTATTGGTTGGTATAATTCCATCTTAAATTTTTGACAGTAGTCTTTGCTAGCCCTTTGTGTTCTCTATAACAAAGTTGTGCTTAGTTAAATTTTTGGCTAATTTTTAACTAGTTTTCAATCAAATTACCATTTCCCAATTTATAATAAATTTACGATTTCCTATAATCCAGTTTCCACTTTCAAAGTAATCTGTTTTATCTAAATACAAAATTGCATGCTCAACACAAAATACTTTTTTGCTAACACAGTAAAATAAGTGTTGTTCAAAACCAGCCTTATTGGCTTCACAGGTATTAGTATAAGCTGCTACCTTCAGTTAGAATATAAGGTCCTTTAATTGTGGAGTTACACTTAGCTACTTTACTTTCACAAAGTACATGTCTTTTCTGTAATTAAACACAAAAATTTCATAGCTCTAAAACGTTTTATAATTTGCATGAGTCTCAAAATTCACAAATGACTTCATTTGAAAGTATAAGATTAACATACTTGGACCGAATCACATGGACGTTCTTCGAACACAAATTGGTTACCCCTATATAATATTTAAATTATTAGATTAATAAGATATTTGATTAAAATTGACAGATTGAAATATATATTTGTTTAACAAAGTGGCATGTAGTATCCATCAGCAAAAAAACGTTTAATTTAAGAACTAAGTTTGTATATTCTGTTCAGATTTGTTTCTGCTGATTCAGACAAGAGGTGTATTTTTCCAAATGCGCATTTTAGTAACTACCAGATGTGGTTTTTAAACTCTTCTGTAAAAGACTCTTCTTTCACTGCTTCATTTTGCTCTGTCTAACAACCTTAAATAATGTGCTCGCGGTCTGAATAAATGCAACTAAAATCTACAAACATGCCCATTTGGGAAGAACATCCTGCTTCTCAATCAGCATAACATACCACACTAGTTAATATTAATTTCGTTCCTCAAATTGCGGATGCATATCATTAGCACAACTATTAGTAACTGACCGTAACTCATAAGAGGGCCGAACTTCCCAAGGACCAAACCACGGCAATGCCACCGCAAGACATTGACTATCATTCCTGTCTATTCCATATACCCCTCGATAGTCGACCATTGACCCAACTCCGGTCGGTCTGCGAACACAATAAATATATAATATTATTTCTCAATCGGTTTTTAAAGGTGTTGAATTTTATACCTCGGCTTGTGATACAAAAAGTTGTGGTACTTTACAGCAGCTTTATTGTCATCCCATTCGTAGAAGTTTCTTCTATAATTGTACGATGCCGAAACCCAATCTTATTAAATAATTTTAAGACAATTAAACCTTTAGACTTAGTTAACTATAGTAATCAGCTGACCAAACAAATCCGTACTCACACCATGTATCTTTCAGCTCATTTTCAGACACAAGCATTTCCAGAGCTCTGCCAACAATGGCAAACGTACGCATATTTTCAACCTTTGCCATTGTTAATCCATAAGATTTGCATGTTTCTCGGGCTTTGATATAGTTGACATAATGTGTTCTCTCCTTACCATGAACTACATAAAAACGAGTATCTCCTAGTCGTCGAAGCATTTCAGTTTCTTCAGGGCAAGTGTCCGTAACGTTGCAGTATCCTAAAATGAAAGGCGTACTAATATTTTTATTTTTCACAATTGCAAACTATGAAGTAGCCATTACACAAGTTGGAAAATACCTGTTGACATAAGAACAACAAATATGTAAAACGTGAACATGATGTTCGTTTTAGCTTGGGCTGGTTGAGTTAAAAGTCTCCTAAACTTATTTCAAACTTTTAAAAAAAATGCTACAAGTGGCAATAATCTTTGGAAACTTACATAAATAAATGAGTATACTAAGAGAACTCAGAGAACGCTTAAATTGTGCATGTCGTAGTTATCAGTGGAAAACTTATAATATTATTCGTTTCTATGGCTGTCTAATCACTGGAGATATTCAATAAAAATAAATAAGAATCGACTGAAAAAACTACATCAAAATATTTTTTGGTAGTATGTGTGTCAAAGCAGTTATGGAGGTTTGTTTAGTAATACGTTATTACAGCTCACTAATAAACATGAGAACAATAAAAGCACGTTTAACGTATAAAGCCATTAAATAAGATAGAATTGAGAATTATACATTTTACTACTTTGACGTCCACCATCAGACATCGACATTAAATAAAAATATCATAAATGATTTCATATTAATGAATATTGTATGTTGTATTAATGATGTCTGTTCAAATTAATTTCTAAATTAAAATCGTCATGTTTTAAGAACCATTGAATTCTATGACTATGGCTTTTTGCTAAAGTTTCATGCCATCAACCTAAGCTATCAATTTGTTTTAATATTTATTCTCATTCAAAAAGCGTACGAAACTGGAAGCATGTTTTAGGATCACCTCAGAAGCATTTACAGAAGAAGCAGAATTTACTACACATGACCTTACAAAAACGTACGTTCTTCAAATAGATTAACTATCTTATAAGAAAATTTTGCGCGGTTTAAATTTTCGGTAAATAAAGGCTTTTATGATCGAGAAAGTGGAACACTCACGACGTCAAGAAATATTTTGGTCTATAACATCAATTAACTTGAAGCAAGGTTCCTAGAAAAATACGTTTCTAAAACTATCAGTTGAAAACCCATATGCTGCATATTATTATTTTGTCTTGAAGAAAAAATAATTTACTCGATCAACTAACTTAACAGAGAATTGTGATTTAGTGTCACATACTGCATTTATAAACGATAATTTTTTTTTCAATCAATCTTGACATAACATTGTGAGTTATTACTCATTATTGTACTTTGATCCCGCTGAAGTTGAAGAATCCAGCTAGTTAATTTAACTTGAGAACACCATTTGACTGATTTAATCAACATAAAAGTATGCGTGCCTGTTGAAATGATTTTAACCACCATTCGTAGAAAAATACGTTTCTATAACTTTCAGTTGAAAACCCATAATTTAATACTGCATACTTTATCTTGAAGAAAAAAATACTTACTACTTGAATTAAAATAACAGAGAATTACAAACTGCATTTTCAAATCACTGAAGAAAATAAAATTTACTTGTTCATTTTACTTTTTCATAACATTGTGACTTACCAGTCCACTGCCCCCAGCTCTATGGAAAATGAAATATATAAAAGTAAACTAGAACTCACACTGATCATGATTCCTTAAACATTTTGCTGTAAAATTATTGTCTAATAGATAAATTTTGACGTCAAAAAGAAAGCGTCAGAGCACGCACAGGACAAAAATCTAACAAAAGCCTGTACAATAAAGGTGCGGACTAAATTCAAATTGAAATTCCAGCAAACCAAACATTTTTGAAGACCTGTGCTGAGCATAATTGAAAACTACATAGTTTATTGTACATAAATAATGTGGGACAAGATATCTTGATCTTATAGTTTATGAGATGTGGGGCAAAAACCAAGCGGTGAAAATTTTTGTTTTCCAATCAGAAAAATTAGTTTCTTCACAGGTAATCAAGTGGCCGTAAATGAAATAAAACCAGCCCAAATATAAATTTACAATAAACTGATTTGTAGCCCTGAATTAGTAGTTTCAGAAATATTAAAGTTTATAAAAATTTAGCTACTTGTTTTTTAACATGGACTATCGAAACCAGTATGCACTGGAAAATCGATTCGAAATGATGAATAAAGTTTGAATGCATGTTATTGCACAAATTATAAGTAATCCAGCAATACCTTTGCTCTATCTTGAAGCCTGTTTTCCGGGCTTTAGAATGATAAAAAATTTAAACGATGAGACACTAAACATAGTTTGTACAAGGCATAACATTAAGTGACAAATTTTCCCACCCAAAAAGGTGCTTGAAATGAATATAGTTAAATTTGTCTAATTTTGTAAATGCTAATAATTAAGCATTCTGACAAATATATTCAAAGAATTTGAGTGCATCAGAAAGCTTAAAGTCCGGTGTATCTTGTGTGCACAAAAGTGTTTTGATATTCTTTGGTACACAGGAGTTACGCCGTCAGATCTAAAAACAAGGTTTCAAAAGTTCGAAATAACATGAAATTTTTGAGATTTTTTGAAGCTAATTTACTTTGACTTAAAAACTCCCAATAAAATTCAAGTGAAGCTGTTTTGAAGCTTAAATAAAAGATTTTTGGTTATGCTTTGAATCAGCCTATTAAATTTTGTACGTTGCTCAAGTTTGAATTTTTTCAGGACCTTTATTGTACAGGCGTTAGTTTATTTAACTTGAGAACAACATTTGACTCATCTAATCAATAAAAAATTATGCGCGCCCGTTTAAATGATTTAAAGCACTGTTCGTAGCAAAAAGTTTCTAAAACTTTCCGTTGACAACCCGTAACCTAGTGTTGCATATTTTATATTGAAGAACAAATAATTTACTCGTTCACCTAACTTGACAGAGAATTGTGATATAGTGTTCGAAACTGAATTTTTGAGAGATACGTTTTGCAAAAATTTTTAAGGGTAACGGTTTGAAACATCTCAGACATGAAATGAAAATAAAATAAGCTTGGTTGTTGAGTATTCGTATTGTAATCACCTGGAAAGCAATAATTTACTACATTCGATCCTTGAAAAACGATCATTTTTCAAATCGATCAACCGATTTTGCTAAAATTTATAACCGGTTAAAGTTACCGGTTCATAAAGTCGTTTATGATCGAGCAAAAGAAAAACTCACGTAGGTAAACAAAATATTACGGCCTGTATCTCTTGTTTTGCAATGCAGCTTGAGTTATAGTAATTCGTTAAAGATAAAGTACTGTGGCCTCGGTTTCGCCGAGTTGCGGAATCCAAGTTTTAGGATTATTGCAATCTCACCATTACGCACTTCCTATAGAGAACGGACGCTCTATAGGGATGCCAAGATAGCCATAACACCACCGTAGTGCCTCATTTAGCTATCATGGCATACCTACTCCGTACTGACCATTACTGGTACTCACCGAGCCGAGTAGGATTAGGACGACAGTCTTACCACAGAAGGAAATAGATCACACCAAGGGTGCTTCTGTGGAGCGCAAGAACACCATCAGCACTCGCTTGGCGGTCACCCATCCAACTGCTACAGCGAAGGAGCGTTGCTTAACTTTAGAGATCTAACTAGTTCTGGTAAAGTTGCTCCAACCTGCCGCCCTTTATAGTAATTCGTTCATCGTGAAGTCTAAATCCTTGCGATCGAGTTTATCTTGGTAACTTATATTACACGGACAAGTCTTTATTAATTTAAATTGAAATTTAGGTGTTTGCTACAAATTAATTTTCGGTACATAAAGCAGTTTATAATGGAATGAATTATTCTATTTTAGTACAGCCCGATTTTATAACCTAATAACGTCTCAGGGTAACGGTTTGCCACATCTGACATGAAATGAAATAAAATGAGCTTTGTGATTGAGTATTTGTAATCTAATCACCTGAAAAGCATTAACTTACTACATTCGATCCTTGAAAAACGAACATTTTTCAAATCAATTAATCGTTTTGCTAGAAATTATTTTATAAGACAAGAATAGCCTGATTTTATAAGATAACATAGTGCACCGATGAGAAAGGGAGCTTGTATTTTACGTTTTACACAAATCTCTTAGGGTAACGGTTTGCCACATCTCAGACATGAAATGAAAATAAAATAAGCTTGGTTGTTGAGTATTTGTATTGTAATCACCTGGAAAGCAATAATTTACTACATTCGATCCTTGAAAAACGAACATTTTTCATATCAATTAACCGTTTTTACTAAAAATTTATTAGCGGTTAAAGTTTGCGGTTTATGAAATTGTTGATGATCGAGAAAATGGAAAACTCACGTAGTTAAAGAAATATTTCGGTTTGTATCTCCTGTTTTGCAATGCAGCTTGAGTTATAGCAATTCGTTCATCGTGAATTCTAAATCCTTGCGACCGAGTTTATCTTGTTAACTTTTATTACACGGCCAAGTCTTTATTAATTTAAATTGAACTTTAGGTGTTTGCTACAAATTAATTTTCGGTACATAAAGAAGTTTATAATGGAATGAATTATTCTATTTTAGTACAGCCTGATTTTATAACCTAACATAGTGCACCGATGAGAAAGGGAGCTTGTATTGTACGTATTGCACGAATCTCTTAGGGTAACGGTTTGCCACATCTCAGACATGAAATGAAAATAAAATAAGCTTGGTTGTTGAGTATTTGTATTGTAATCACCTGGAAAGCATTAATTTACTACATTCGATCCTTGAAAAACGATCATTTTTCAAATCGATTAACCGTTTTTCCTAAAACTTATTAGCGGTTAAAGTTTGCGGTTCATAAAGTCGTTTATGATCAAGCAAAAGAAAAACTCACGTAGGTAAACTAAATATTGCGGTCTGTATCTCTTGTTTTGCAATGCAGCTTGAGTTGTAGCAATTCGTTCATCGTGAATTCTAAATCCTTGCGACCGAGTTTATCTTGTTAACTTATATTACACGGACAAGTCTTTATTAATTTAAATTGGAATTTAAGTTTTTGCTACAAATTAATTTTCGGTATATAAAGAGATGAGATTTTACATTGGAGTGAATTTTTCGATTTTAGTACAGCCTGATTTTATAAGATAAATAGAATCATAGTGCACTGATGAGAAAGGGAGCTTGTATTGTACGTTTTGCACAAATCTCTCAGGGTAACGGTTTGCCACATCTGACATGAAATGAAATAAAATGAGCTTTGTGATTGAGTATTTGTAATCTAATCACCTGAAAAGCATTAACTTACTACATTCGATCCTTGAAAAACGAACATTTTTCAAATCAATTAATCGTTTTGCTAGAAATTATTTTATAAGACAAGAATAGCCTGATTTTATAAGATAACATAGTGCACTGATGAGAAAGGGAGCTTGTATTGTACGTTTTGCACAAATCTCTTAGGGTAACGGTTTGCCACATCTCAGACATGAATTGAAAATTAAATGAGCTTTGTAATTGAGTATTTGTATTCTAATCACCTGAAAAGCATTAACTTACTACATTCGATCCTTGAAAAACGAACATTTTTCAAATCAATTGACCGTTTTTGCTAGAAATTATTAGCGGTTAAAGTTTAGGTTTATAAAGTCGTTTATGATCGAGAAAGTGAAAAACTCACGTAGGTCTAGAAATATTTCGGTCTGTATCTCTTGTTTTGCAATGCAGCTTTAGTTATAGTAGTAATTCGCTCATTATATATATCTATACTTACAAAAGTCATACTACTAAAAGGTTTTTGCTCAGGCTAGTTTGCTGCTAAATTTTAAGACTTATTTTTAAGTTGGCGTAAAAACGGCCACATATGTGAGTTGGAAAAAAACATTCCTGGAGCCAACAGTGAATGCTATTGTTTTAATGTATAATACTTATCGTAACTTTAGCTTATGAAACGTTTGGTGGTGTAATATGCCAATTTGTATTTAACCGTACCATAATTGTTCTTCATTATTGCTTGAAGTTATATCTTTCCAAGAAATTAAGTTTGTTGCATTATTTATTGTCCAGTTAAATTTAGCTGTTTTCTTCAGAGTAATTTACACTGACATAAATAACAAATATTGTAAATATTAAGCAAATTCTATTTCCATTACTAACTAAGGAGCAGCAGCGGCATACGGATTAACTGCTGATGATCCTGCACTTTGATGGTGTGAATGATGAGCCGCAGCGGCGGCAGCTGCCGCTGCTGCTGCAGCAGCATTTCCTCCAGGAACTGCGTAAGCAGCATAAGGCGAATTTGCCTGTGATGCAGCATTACCTTGTTGATGATGCCCTGCTGCAGCAGCTGCAGCTAGATAACTGGAAGTGTAAGGATCCAAATGAGCTAAAGCCGCAAACGCCTGCTGCAGTTGTTGTTGGTGATGATGACCTGCTTGAGATGCTGTTGCTGTAGATCCTCCAGAGGGGTTGTAGTGATGCACCGCTGCAGATGACGGTGTGGTTGCAGAGCCCACCTAAAACATCATATAATAGTTTGACATAAAATTTTGGGGAAAATATGGAATGAATTTTAGGTGAAGTGAAAGGTAATACACGTTACTTTTGATTCTTTTGTCAGGAAACGTACCACGTTGGCTGCACTGCCACCAGATAAGGCTGAATTACTTCCCGCCCCCGCATTAGCCGCTGCTGTCATCGTCGAGTTTGTCTGCGCAGCACTAGAAACCGCAATTTGGTATTGATGATACGCCGCCGCATTATTTGCGGCTGCTGTAGCAGCAGCATTTTGTCCAGTTGTGTCATAAAATTGGATATGAGATGTTCCCGCTGCTGCGGCAGCTTGTTGTGCGGCTAACGCCGCCGCCAATGCTGGAGAAGTTGTAGCAGCTGAATATCCATTATTTGTAGCACTTTGTTGATGCTGAGCTGCAGCAGTGGCGTAATGGGGTTGATGTTGTAACGTAAATATTTGAGAGCCACCGTAAGCTGCTGCGGCTGCAGCCGCAGCTGCTTGTTGGGCGGCAGCTGCGGTTTGTGATTGATGTTGTTGTTGTGCCGCAGCTACGGCGGCGTGATATAAGTAATTAGCTGTTGCTGGAGAGGTTGCTGCAGATTGGGACGTGGGTACCAAAGCTGCTGCATTCACTGCGGCTGATGGATTATGGACAACGGATGCCTGGTTCAAAGCTGATGCGGCTGATGGTGTCAAGCTATTTAGTTTAAAATAAATTTTACAAGAAAAAAATAAAAATTAATGTACTGTTATCTGCTTGTTCAGCCAAACAAATTATAATTAGCAAACCACACATTCACCCCTATAGCATCAAAGTTATTTTTTGTAAAAAAAATAGCTTAACAAATAATATTTAACTTTCCATCCCAAATGAAACATTTAAATTATACACACCAGTCATAAGTTTTATAGTCAACCAATATTATTTTAGTCACGTCATCAATTTCCACAAATTTTTATAAAGATTTTTTTATACGCATTTCTCAAAATATGTAAACAAATTTTTTATCAATCAATAAACAGTAGAAACTACTACACATGGTTGTTGTGTTTTTTTGGCACACTGTATGAATTTTAAATAGTCAAATCTACAGTCACTTCAGTACTTTCAATTCAAATGTGAAATAAGTATTAAAAATGTTGGTGAGCAAACAATATAGAGAAAAAACGGTACATACATTTAAAAAAAAAGTGAGATGAACAAATAAGGTATAAAAAAGTAGAAGGTACGATTTAAAGCATGATTTTTTTTGTGTGATGAAATAATGTTCTATTTTTGGCACATCTTCGAGACCAACTATTTTACCGAGTGACGACGGCTTTTTTGGATAGATTTTTTTAAATACGTATTCAGTATTGGCCATATAAATTGGTTTTCGATGTAAGATGGTAGAAGTAGAGCAAGATATTTTTCGGTTTTTTTAGGAAGACACACTTACCCGTATTGAGAAGCAGCATAGAGGGCTGCTGCAGTGGAAGGATTGGTGGTAGTAGCAACAGAGGGATAAACACTTCCACCCGACGCAGCAGCAGCCGCGGCTGCAGCGGCCGCTGCCCTGTGAATTGCACTAGTAGCTGTTGTAAATGGAAATGCTAGAAACAAAAATTTCACATAAAAATAGAACAAACCAAATGCATACATAAAAAAAATTCCACTCAGCAAAATACACCAAACCAATTCTAAAGAGATCAATACACACGATATGCTTTTAGCTTTATAAAATAAAATACCAAAGTTCAATTTTCAAGTATTGAAATCTTACCACATACCTGAACACCAAAAATCTTAAAACGTTTTCAACTAAGCTATTAATTATATTTTAGAGCTAACGTATAAAATGAAATTATACCAGATGTATCAAATCAATCAATATTATAAGCATAAATAATATAAACTGCTTTGAAAACTACGTTAAATTTAAAAATCTCTAAACTGACTATAATCACATTTCAGTTATTGGTATTTTTTAACGTAGCATATCGACAAAATACATACAACATCCTAATCGTTATTTGTTGAAATTCATTAATTTTAAATTCAGCTAGAAAATTAGAATTGTTTTAAAAGCTAATTCACTACCACTCCAAAAATTACCAAAAAAATATGCTCAAAATTCTTCAAACTTATTAATACAAATTTGTAACTTAAATTGATGTAATAGCATTTATTTATTGCATCTTACCACCAGACGCAGCAGCAATAGCAGCTGCTGCATTAGCCGCAGCTACCGCATTGTTAACTGCCGACAAAGCAGCTACATTTCCTCTCGGTTTAGCTCCCAAAATTGCCAAGTTCACGTTTGCCTTTCTTCCGTCTATTATCGGGTTAGGTTCCTTACAAGCCCGTTCTGCTGATGGCTTATCAGCCATGATAACCTTTAACCCCAAAAACAAACGTTCATCCAAATTCAAAACAAAAATAACTTCAAATTATAATATTCTATTTCCAACTTACAAATCCATATCCCCGGCTTTTCCCTGTTTGCCTATCGGTTATAACCACCGCCTCATCAATTTCCCCATAAACCTTAAAATGGTCCCTCAAACTCTTATCCGTCGTATGATAAGGTAATCCCCCTACAAAAAGCTTCGTCCACGTAGTATCCTTCTGATGATTAACCATCCCCGACGAACTAGCAATTGGGGTTACCGAACTTGGTAAACTTGACATCATCACAGCTTGACCATCTGTAGCCCCCATAGTATCGCTTGCCAGTACTGGAGTACTTGCCACACTCACAGACTGCTGCTGCTGTGGACCAATCACCGAAGTGGTCACGTGCTGCTGCTGCTGTGCGGCTGCTGATAACATAGCAGCCGCCGCTACAGCGGCCGCTGCTTGCTGCTGATGATGATTTTGATGACTTGTTTGAGTTTCTGTGCCGCTCCCACCAGCACCAGTTACCAAAGTAGCTGCGGAACCTGCACTAGGGTTATACACGGCTGCAGGTAAAATTAAAGCTGGATGATGATGAAGGCTTACTGCTGGTGTTTGTGCGGCCACTTGGGTGTAGAATGAAGCAGGAGCTGTGGCAACCGCCCCCGCTCCACTACCCCCAGCGACCCCCACCAAAGCTCTCTTTTTTGCGGGAGGTGGAGAACCCGTATTGTCTCCGTTGGTGGATAGTAAGCTTACGCCTAAAATTGTGGATGCTGTGGGGGTGGAAATTGACAAAGGTAAAGATATAGGAATTTCTTCGGTTGGATTGATACTTTGCTCTGGGGTAACTGTAGAAACTTCTTGTGCACCTTCCTGTTCCTGTGTTTCTTCTTGTGTTGCTAAGGTAACTGGAACTGAAGTGGCTTTAACTGAGTTTGTTGAGTCGTTTGAGTTTTGATCGGGTTCGGTTTTGGTTTGGGGTTCGGGTACAGCGGAGGACTCCCCCTCCTTTTCACTGGTCACTGGAGGCTGATCCTCTGGATCGGTTTGATCTTGAGATTCGTCGGAAGTTGGGGAAGAAGTTGTTACTGTAATTGTGCTGGTGGTGGGGGCAGTAGATGTTGTTGTGGGAGATGAGGAGACAACGCTGTTGGCACTAGCACCAGTGGCAACAGTGGTCGTGGGAGCTGTGGGGGCTAACGACGACGACGATGTCACTGGGCTGTAGCCGTTGTCTTCCGTTTCCTTCAAAGGGGCCACTTTTATAATTTACTGGAGACAGTTTGAAATTATTTTAACGGTCGTTTTTTTCTACAAAAAAAAAATAAAAATTAGCTGTATTTTAAAATTCGACTGAAATATTTAAATATTACAGTATAAATATTTTTTTACAATTTTGCTAATCGTCAAGTAATTAAATTCAATTTGGATAATTACCTATAAAAACAACGTAATTAAATTACACGAACGATATCACCAGAATATTGTGTGGTCTGAGAGGAACATCCAAAATACTGAAATGTTCGGAAAGTGAAATGCAGAGTGACTAGCGTTTTTCTCCCTTTCGGAGCATCAGTTGTAAAAAAATCTCTTTCACGGAGAAACCCGGGAGGATATTATGTATGCATGCATATACTTATTATACACAAGTATGAGTATGAATATCTGTATATTCGAATATATAATTATAGATTAGTTTGGATTGCGAACGTTAGCATTTTAAATTGTATATATGTATGGGTGTCTTAGATTTGTGTGGATATAAAATATCGTTGCTAATGTTGAAACGGATTCTTTTTTTTTTGTTGAAGAGAAGAAGTGAAAGAGATGTTGTGTCTAAAATTAGACAAAAAGGGAGGTTTGTGTTTTGGATATTCGTGTATGTTTGTAGTAACGAGAGTAAATATATGAGTTTGTATTCGATACATCCCCAGCAGCGTAGCAAAAAAACCGATGAAGAGGATGTGGGTAAGAAGATGGAAAGAGTGACAAGCAACAGGGTAAGGAGAGTTCACATCTGGCATGACAAAATCCTAGCATTAGAGTAGGATTGGAAGGAAATGAGTTTTTTTGGAGTAATTGACAAAGACAAGTGTAAATATACAATATGGGATGTTTTTATGGTCGGAAAAGGTAGATCTTGGCTTTTCTTAAGGAGCAAACATATAAGCATCCGAACATATGAGATTTTTTTTTGTGTTCGAATAGCAATTTGACGGGCAGCTCGTTATTACCCGACATAGCAGTAATGATATTATGGAAGAAGAAGCTACTGAAAAAGAAACAATGATATGAAAATGTCTAAACATATCATGTCACGCTATTTATTTGATTTCTATAATGCACAAGTGAAAGGAAAAGCAGTGTAAATTTAAATTTTATTTTTATATTATGATATCATATTCGCCAAAAAGAATTGATCTGAATGCATTTAAATTAAGTTATTGTAGTTAAATTTTAATCCTTACATTCAACCAAAATATTATTTGAGCAAAGGCTGACTGTCTAACGAAATCTAATTGATTTTCATTGACAGTGACATTGTTTCTAGCTTCAATCATATAAAAACAAATAAAGACTGGCTTATTACATATAATAACTGGTAGAATGAAGACTCATTTATGATTAAATTAATGCATGTTTTTATTTTGTATTTAAAAAAGCTTGAAGCATCAAAGAATTTAGAGTTTTGTTCTTAACAAAACGTTTCCTGCGAAGGAACTTCGAATTTGACGATTTATCCTTCAAATGTCAATTAAACAATATTTTAGTACGCATTTTATCACTATCGGTAAACATAAAGATAACTTTATATTATTTAGTTGATCATACATAAATATCACGGACAAATAAAAACAGAACTTTCCTGCATAAGTTCAAACATCAAACAAATAAATGTGCATAATGCTTTGTTATGAAATAAGTCAAGATTTAAATACGTGCTGCACTATTGACTGAAAAGGTTATCATTTATTTATCATTGTTCAAGTTATATGCATGTACTAATCTCTTATCAGTACATTTTCTCTACTTCAGAGGCATATCAAATATTGTAAACTATAAAATAAAAGTAGGAAAAGTCAATTGAATTGTTTTTGTTTCCACAGACTGCTGTAGTTGCTATGCAGCATGGATAAATAAAGGTTGCATAAACCGTCAGAAGATTTAACCTTAGTCTACGTCCATTAAATCGAAATGCAACGTTTCTATTTATCCGAACTTCATCAACTTGTACTGAACAAGTGAAGTTGATTAGCAAATGCTAAAATTAATATAATAATGAATCATTCCTGTCATATTGAATTCATTCACTGAAACGTGAATTTATTTTAATATAAGCATATTACTTAAGGTATGTCAGATTTTCTTGAATAAGTTATATAAATTTTATTTTCTGTAAAGGTTTTAAAAGACGAATTTCTTATTTATTCCTGAATACGACAGTTGGATTCAAAATTTATGCATAGATGTACTTGTAAGCAAACGTTTTGTTTCGATTTATTTCTGATGCGCACAAAATGAGAAAATTATTATGTTTGCTGATAAGTGCCCACTAAATTTAGAGATTATTCAGCCAAGTAAACACAGTAGGGGAAAAATATATAATGCCTGATGTAATATACAATTACTTAATAAATGTTATCTTATCAGTTTTAACTGAAACACGTAACCTTGATAAATGGAATTGTATAAAAGACTCGAATTATTCACCAAATATTTTATTACTGAGCATGACTTACACCTTAAAATGTAAGTAAACTCAAAAAACTCCTCTCTTAAAAACAAAAAAAAATCGTAAAAATATAAAAACGAGAAACAAAACCAAGGTAACCTGGCTTCATTTTCTTTTTTGAGTTAATTTTATCTTTTTAAATATTTTAATAAATAACTGTAATGCTTTTTGTTTGCAAAGTTAGGTGATAAAATGGACGCTACTACTAAGACGGACAAGTGTACAAATGCCAACCCAAGAGCCCCATCCAAAAAGCAAACGGATACAGAACAGCAAACAGAAACTCCTTCTAAATTCTTAAGATCAAATGATGACTTTAATTCTTCATTTTTATTCGATCGAAACACGTTTGGAGGGTGCCGAGTAGCTAACGGTGGTGGCTTTGGGGGCGTTTCCATTGTCCGTTAAAAATATTTTAAAAATCAGAAAATGTTAGGGTCTTACGACCAAAACAAGAGAATTACACATGTAACATTAACATAATATTAATTGAAGTCTATCCTTAAATTGTTTAACCTAAAATGACTACCGTTTTACACCACAATTAATAAACGAGGAGAAGTAATATTACGCTAATTAGCATACTGGCTAGTACATTTCATGCATGATGCCAGTATCAATTTATACAAATATTTGCGAACGATAGTAGAACATTGTTATGAAGTGGTTCGTTATTACATGAAAATTTTAAACGGTTTTCTTTATGCATGTAAATAGATGAAGAAAAAAATCGGTGTGTTCCAAAAAATACAAATAACAACGTAAGCCATAATGTGTTTATACTTCTGGATTATATTTATTCATCATTCATTTGTACTTCGGTAAATAAAATTTGAATGGGTGAAACCTGAACGATGATTTACTCAATATTTATAAGACATTACGTATTTTGGTATGCAGTAACTCTATCGTTTAATGCAGCTTGTACAATTTTATGTGCATGCAATATACCGGGATAACAGTTTTAACAAAAATGTATTTAAATGTTAAACAATATTCAGGTACAGGAACAAAAATATTGACGACTTAAAAAACATTCACACCCTGTATTTATACTATTTAATTGCATGTAAGCTGACTGCATGAAACAAAGAAAGTCTTAGCTGTCACGGTGCTTTTTATGGTGCTTAATCTCATATGCATTGATTCATCAGTTTATGCTTTGATGACCGTGATGGGTGATGTAGCTACGCTCGCTTGCTGTGTAAATCAATGGGGGTGAGGTGAGATCGTGAGTAAAGGAGAGTGACTCTTTATTTGCTTGTTCACAAGACCAAGCGCAAACCAATTCTCAGGAGTTAACATTTATAGACATTAATATTTCATGTAGTAAGATACAAGTAGGAGGATTTAGTGAGAGAGGTAATCTTAATAGATAGAGTAGTCACCATCTTGACTAGCATTGATTGATTTCATTTGATTGAGACATTGGCAGGCGACAGGCTGCTTACCAAGTCTCAATACGTCTAATCTTAGATAGCCAATTTATACCAATTAGAATATTTTACCTCTAATCACATAAACTAATTCATTCCATTTTTACATTACATTTTATATGTGACATAAATATGATGATTTTAAATGGACATAAAATTTTAAAACGATTATTTTAAAAATTGATTTTCTTGTTTTTTAGAACGTTGGAACTAGTGGTTTAGTTTATACAGAAGTAACGTATGAAAAGTCTAAAGGAGTAAGGTTTTATACGCAATCAAAAACAATACTTGCGTCAGACACGTGCTTTCGTCATGACACAAAATCCGT
Organism: Entomobrya cf. arborea Gr-Col-00668; assembly: GCA_034699025.1. Lineage (NCBI taxonomy): Eukaryota > Metazoa > Arthropoda > Collembola > Entomobryomorpha > Entomobryidae > Entomobrya > Entomobrya cf. arborea Gr-Col-00668. Next base: position 24,321 of record JAQIWN010000218.1, read on the forward strand.
ATGGATATCATTTGCGGTATTGTCCATTTTATATATTTGTACTTCTGCTGGAGTGGCAAACGACCTTTTCGTCCATTTCCTCATCAGTCCAATAGTAAACTATAATATTGGAATTGCAGGAGTTCATCTCATTTGCGTTGCAGCGGCGGGAGCACCTCTTATTATTACTTTACAGACACCCAACCTTTTTATTAGGTTTATTGCATTACCAGCGTTTAAGGATAGCCCAAAACTAGGTAAGCTTGCAAAAATGTTTATATTTGTTTTTACATAAAAATATTTTTAAATCAGGAACGTTTCACAGGAAGTTTTGATTCAGTGCTGTCATTTGGGTCAGCAGATATGTCAATATTAGGCATTGCTGTATTTTTACCAACATTCCCATTTGTCTTATTTTTTCTTCCTTATATTTTTTTTCGATCCTTACTACTTTGTTCTTGGATATATTCTTGGAGATCCAAATTACGAAAATTTGCCAACTACTGTTTACATTTTTTGTCTTGCTGTAAGATGATGCCTGACACTTTGTGCTTTTAAATGTACAAAAACATCAACATTGGCTGCTATGATTTTCATATATATGATAGTGTAATGTCTAAAACCTTTAGTTCTCCATTGGAGAAAGGAATAACTGTTGGCTTTAGTACAGCTTTTTGTGCAAGAGTTTTTCTTGGCTGGGTGATCATTAAAGCTCGACATTTGGTTGCAACATTTTTAAACATAATGTTGATTACTACATGGCTTATATTTTTTGTCGCTTTAGTAATTTTATTAACAGCATTTTCATACTTTTATGCAGGATCAGACTATTTGACGAAGTATCGAAAGTTTAGGGCGTGGAAAATGTATGCCAAGGGTAATTCTGTCTTAAACGGACGGCAACTACAGATACTAAAATTTAAGGGGTAGGGCATTTATGCCGATTAGAATATAATACTACCCATTTGTAGAAATTGATGGACAGTTTTGTAAGGATATTTAATGCAATATTTATTTCTAAATGGTTTTGTTTAACTTTGAGCTTAGATTATATACTCTAAAACTAATTTTACAAGACCGATCAATTTTTTTTAAAGTCATCCTATTATAGGCTTAACTAGTTATTATTAGTTTTATATTTTCCCCTAAAAATGCTAAAATACATTTTTTTAAATTAACAAAAATAATCGCATACTAAGATTAAAATTAGGAACAATTATTTAATTCCTAGCAAATAGGATTTCAATTAATTCTATTTTTTGAATTCGCTGTTGTTGATTGATAATATGTTGATGAAATTATTAGTTTCATGAATGTTAATTGGCGATTTGGCTCCATTGTAGTTTGTTTTGGGATTTTTCTTTTATTTATGAACAATCTGATTTACGTAAGAAAATAATTTTTCCACAGGAAGAAAATTTTTAATTGATTTTTTTGACTCCTCTCTTTTTTGAATTAAAATCAACTGTAAAGAGCTTGCCCAATACAATAACTTGTAAATGTTAACGGAAATTTCATTCAATTTAATAAATTATTTTCATGTTTTCATTTTGATACTAATGTAAATTCGTGTTGTGTCTCAGATTTTCAACCCTCCAGTGAGTTTAACATGGTAGGATTTGATACCGCGCGGCTCTTGATACAATCTGGATTCCTTATGCGAATTTGGCTTGCGCTCTCCTCTATGCCTGAACCAGACCTGTTGTCAGCTTGTTGTTGTATTAAATGAAAGGTTAAATTAATTTAACTGTTTTCAATTATCACTATTAATCAATAAGTGTATGTGCTTATGAAAAGTAAAAAAAAACAAGATAACCTGTAAAATGCAATTGAAAAATGTCAATTACAGTTAAATCGCTTTTCATCCTATATTGATATCATTTTATACAGGTGAACTATAGAGCTTGAACAACACAAACAGATAGATCTGTCCGTAAATATTTTTCAACGCTAAACGTTTCATGTTTATTTAGTCAGTTCAATTCGTAAATGGTAAAAGATGTTCATTCCCGCGGTGATGCTGATCAAAAAAGGCAAATGAAATGTTCATTGATATCAGGATGCTAAATTTAGAGATGAATCATACAATTATTTGATAATAATAATAATTACATTTTATTCGTTAAACATTAAAAATTCGTTGGCTAATGCAACATCAAATTGAATTTAATTGAGTTAACTCACTAGCGTATAATGTGCCATGTAAGCTAATGATGAAAAGTCAAATGATTGGGGGGTGTTTTCATTGTTCAACAAATATTTACTAATACTGCCGGGAAATGCAATGTAATTGTAAACATAATAAAGAAACATATACAAATACATTGTCAATAAAAATGTTTGTCTTTTATCCTTACATTTTTTTGATTCGTTCAAATATATATAATGATGCTATTAAGTTCAATCCATAAACACAGGGAAAGTGAAATAAAAGTTTATGTAAGCTAATTTAAAAAAAAAATACTTGAATTTTATATGTACTTTTTCAACTTTTCAAATAAATGCAAAATTATGTCATTGAACCTAGCCAAAAAGTTTCGGTTGGAAATGAAAATGATAACAACTGTAATTTACATTATGTACCAGATTATTTCTTTAATATGATTAAAACAAGGTATCTTCGTCGAAAATAAAATTGACATTTATTTTAAAAGTAACATGGGATACATTATAATTTTTTTTCAAATACAGTACTTAAGTAGTAACATTGATTTTGAGTTATAGAAAATACGATGTTACAAATTACCCATTAATGGTGTATAAAATGTAAGAAAACCATTTCTGAATTTTTTTGTCAGTGGCTTTTCCAGCAAACATTTAGACTTGTTTATTATGCCTTTAAACTAATTTGACGATTAGTTTCACATACATATTATCTGATAAATTTAAACTTTTAATATATATACTTGACTATATTTGTACATTAGCAAGTTCCTCTATTTTCTTGTTAATTTTTGGCAAGTCATAATGTTCTAGACCAAATTTATTTAGAATAGCCTCCTTAACTTGGACGTAGTAATCTTTTGCATTGTCCCATTTCTTGCAATGCTCCAACAATGCAGCATAATCTGCTTTGAGTCGTATGACATTATGATTAAGGCCTTTGTCTCTAGCTTTCAAAATATGTATGATTTTCGTTACTGTATAACTACATTCCTCAAACAAATTCTGATAACCCCAAAGTAATGCAACCTCAGATTTTACAAGTAAAGTTCTAGTACTGTTTTCACCTAGTAATTCAGTATATTTGTCGTAAACTCTCTTTTGAAGCACATATGCTTCGTCATATTCCCCTAGTTTTCTTTTTATGACGGCCAAGTTACTTTCCGAGTTTAATGTTTCAGGATGATCTGGACCCAATATTTCTCTTAATTTATTGGTGGCGGACTCTGCTAATTCATGGGCTTCTTCATAGTTTCCCTCAAGATGCAAATAAAAACCAAGATTTTGCTTTACTGTATTCTGCCAAAGCTCTTGGCTGTCAGCCATTTTCATAAGATATTGAAGAGTTTCTACCGCTTTACTATATCTTCCCATGTCACCGTTAAGAACGGCAATATTTTGTAATGTGGTAAACACTGGTTCGCTTTCCTTCCCTAATATTTTTGTGTACAACGTTTGAGCCTCATCATATTTTTCTAATGCTTCATTGTACCTTCCTAGCTCCAAAAAACAGATACCAATATTATGCAGGCTGTCCACTGTCTTTTCGTTTTCGTTACCTAAAACTTGTTTTCGTTTTTCATAAACGTCCTGAAATATACCACAAGCGGTCTCGAACTCACCTTGTTGAATATTTAGGTTACCTATTAAATGCATTACATCCAATGTAGAAGAGCATTGTTCACCAAACAGACGTTTACGTAAGGTTAGTAGTTCCTCAAATTCTTTTATTGCTTCCGCATATTGACCAAGGACATATAATGCTCGGCCAATTTCCTGTCTTAAATCTAAAACCTCTGTTTGATCATTACCTTGTGTAGCAACTAGCTTTTCTAAATTAGCAACACCAAAATCATGTGCCTCCTGATAACGAATGCAAGTTAATAGTCCCTTAACAACTAGTACTGGTATATTACTAAATTGACTAAATAAATCGTTATAGTCCTTAGCATATGTCCAAACCGATATAAGTTGGTCAAGTTTTTCAGTAATGTCAGACTTTGAAGAAGAAGGATCAAACTGCAGTATTTCAAGATCTCTGGAAATACTCTCCTTTTCAACACATTTACTTTGTAAGCTTATACGTACTACTTCCTGAACTAACTTATGTACTCTAAGCACTGATTGCTTCTGATCCCCACTAAAAAAGAGTATTTCACAAGTAGACGGACAGCACCTTTGATATCATTAGGTTGGTTTGAAAGAGGTGTAAATATTGATCTGGGAAAGCTGTCTGACATGTATGCCATGCATCGTATTATTTGTATACCTAAATTACCAAACCGTTTGTCAGATTCTATTTTACGCAATGTCATTTGAACGATTCTTAAAGTAGTGTCCTTGTAAGTACTATGTACGCCCTGTGAAACTGGTGTATTCAATATATCGACTTTTTTGTCTTCATAGTCGTCAAGAAAAGACGATATGATGTAGTCATCACTTACGTTCTCTTCGTTTATGTAAGCAATTGCTTCTTGGAGAGCTAAAGGAAAACATTGTAATTTGGACGTTAATAAACTAATATCATCTATGTCAATAGCTGAAGTTAATCCTAAACCTTTTCTAACAAATTCTTTTGCTTCTTCTTCATTAAGCTCAGGTAAGTCTAAAAAATTAGCTTCGTCTATCAATAAGTTTCTACTTCGTGACGTCAAAATTAACGAAGGAAAATATTCGTTTCCATCAATAATGTAATTGAAGGGCAGGTATGTACTCAAGTACTCTGTATTTTCAACGTTATCGAAAACAAAGAGATTTTTTGTTCCCTTAAAATATTGAAATACTTCTCTTACAATCGACTTTACATGTTTTTCTCCTTCATTTGCATCTCTGGTTTTTATTTGAAGTTCGTCCTTTGCTAAAATTCTAAATGAGTCGAAAATGTACTTCTGCTTTGCATTGATCCATATGATACTGTCAAATGATTTATGGTATGTATGAATATACTCTCGTACTAATTCAGTCTTCCCGATTCCACCAAATCCACTAATGACTATGATTTTCAGTCGGCTAGACACATCTTTAAGAACGTTAGTCGGCTTGAACAAATATGTGTGCATATATTCAAGTTCTAGTCTTCGTCCCGTAAACAGTGGCACAGGAGCTCGAAACCCGAAATGAATACGTTTAGGGCTTGGTGTCTCCAAGACAGTGGTATTGATATTCAGCAGTTGAGATACATTAAACTGTAGTAGAATCTCGGTAGCTCCACTCTGTTTGGTAAGCTTCAAGGCATCAACTAAGTGCTTGAATGCATTTTTTCTTGTTTGTAAAATGTCGTAAAGAAACATGGCCTTCGAAAGATTTGTTGTTCGGGATTTCTTAAAGAAATATATTTAAAATACTTTACAAGTTAAATTACAATCACTACTCAAAATATTTACTGGTTAACTTACCACATCCTCCAAGTCGTTGTCTGAGAGTATTTCCTTCGATCTTAAATACGACAAAAGTGTTTCGTTACATTGTGTAGTTGAGCACAATTCATAGAGTCTCTTGGTAATAAACTGGATTTCTGAGTTTTCCATTGCAACAAACTCTTTTTACGTCCACCAAGAAACGTTTAAAAATTCTTAACAGATAGAAGCTTCCAAAATACTGGCTTAAAAATATGATGCAAATAAATGCCTAAATTAATCGTTGAGATGTTTCAACCAAATCAATAAGGAATTCAATTTTTATTTAGGGCATGTTGTTTCCATGCATGAATTGTATCCATTAAAAGTTGTTCAAACAGAATTTTTCATGAGAATTTTGGCTACCTAACTTTATACAATTTGATTAATTCAACGAACCTTGTTCAAATTTGTATTTGTCATATAGTGGAAAATTACTCAGTACAGTAGGTGGATTTTGATTTTCAATATGTTCAAACTGTGTAAATAGCATGAGGTGTTAATCAACAAATATAGGCTAATATTTGACTTAATGTTTAGCTGGTAGTTGTATGAAATGATATAAAAGGATAAAGTATTATTACGCAAAAAGTTCTCCTTATCTCACTTATATCAGTACTCGTGGTGATAACGATGACTTAGCTTAAAAATTACACGTAATACGGAAAAAATATTTATCTGAAATTCTGGTTGAATGAGAGCAGAAGATACTGTCCATTTGATTAAAACATAAACTGGACTTCTAGTTTCAAGAAGCATATCATTAATCATCTAGAAATATACTTAATTTAGCTTTTTTTTTCTAATACAAGCCCTAAGATGGAAAATTTAAGCCACAAGCGGCCTAGATACAGCAACAAAGAAGGATGTGCACAAACAAATTCACCATTAAGTAAAACTGAGTCAAGCAAACAAGGTAAAACTGAAATACACACAAACGTTTGCAGTTGTAATCAGCATCAAGAAATACTTTCGTCACAAGCACTTCAGAGGATATCTCTAACAGGATTTGGCATCGGAGGAATATCGATCCTTCGATAGGTATTTCAGAAATATATCAATTTAATGAAAAGTTACATAATAATTACACTCAGGTTTTCTTTACTTTTACAGGTGTTCTTGCACAAGAAGCTGAAACTTCCAACGTCCTGACACGACAGCCTTATTCAGCACAATTTCTTAAATCACTTTTTCGTAGATTATTATGAAATTCAATCAATTTTTTTACAACTGTCGTGCTCAATTTGGGAAATGGAAACATTTGAAAACATCTGAGATCTGAACGCTTGAGAAGAATCTGAGAAGGAGGCGGCAATACGTGAAACCGCTACAGGAACATTTATGACAATATTAAAATTATAACATTTAATTTTGTTGTCCATTTAATAGTCCAATATACTGATATTATGTTGGTTATGAAAAAATTACCGAATTAACTGGTTTCTGGTGCTTTGCATTATAAAATAGTAACTAGTTTTTGTTTGTTCGATATGTTACGTAGTAGTGCAGCTGTTTATGGCTAGAAGCCTTTTACAACTACTCTCATTAAATTATATATTATTAGATGGATTTAAAACTTTTTATCTAACAATATGCTATTTGGAGTCTAAACCCACCGGTTTTTATGCCAAATGTAGTTTTTAAAAATTTCAAAACAACCAAAAACTAACATATACAATTGTAACATTATGTTAACCTTCCCTAATCAAATTTTGACATAGTGTAACATAACATTATAATAAAGTATATATTATTATTAACGAGGCGTGATATTGGGTTTGAGTAAAAAACGATCTGACCGATTTTATCGGTAAAAACATTGGGTGTCGCCATTGAGTAATGTTTTCTGGCCATTAAATTATCTGTTTTTTTTGGATGTAATAGAATCAATATGGTAAAAAAATTATCATGGTTTTAAAGTTTATTTGTATAGGTTTATTATATGAATATTATTTGGCGTACAACATTTTAATGTTTTTGAAGTATATTTGGAGTACGTACCAAATTGATTAGATATCATTAAATAAAAATGTACTATTTTTTAATCGTTAATATTCCAAAATTTATTCAGCCCTGAAGTTCAGTATCTGCGCAATTAGGGTTACAAATCAATACATATTGATATCTTGTAAGCTATAGCAACTATTTTAACAGGAAATGGGTTACCATGTTTTTAAGTTAAAAACTATGAAACCAAATTTGAAAAAAGAATTAAATTTACTTGTGTGTAGCCCTCTCTGTATTTAGGCTGCCAAATAATACAAAACAGAGAGATAAGATCATTTTATGCTTGTCTGCAGCTTTTCTCACATGTTTCTAGGTTTCTCTTGAAAAAGCAAAACTGAATTTGAGGAAATTTACTATTTGTTGATCACGTTTGTACATCATTTGACTTATAAATATTTTCCTAAATTTTAAGACTTGCATTCCGCATATAAAACAAAGGGAATTGGTACCCCATTCTCACCCATTTTATTGGAAGTCAATGCAATACTCAAGCTCTACACGCTTATAGATAAGCTTTAGATTTTTTCTTATTTTTAAAAGTTTATATGATTAAATATTTTATCTCAAATAAAGTTCAGCTAGAAAATACACATATAATATTTTTGGCACAAAACCTCATACAAACAAGTATGATCTTAAATCCTTTATCCCACATAAAAACCAAAAATGTTTAATGTTTCAAGAGTATTTGGGATTTTAAATTTATTTTAATCGATATCCAGTGGAAAAAATAACGTGAATAGCTGTGCATTGAAAAATATTAAACCATGTGTTCAGTGTTACGTGAAAACTCAATAAAGATAAATAAAATTTTGAAAAAAATAAAGGACCACTTGCGTTAAGGGCCATTTTTAGGCTAAATTTAAAAAAATATTTTTCTATACAGTTTTGTTAAGCTAATCAAGGGTACTATTCCTATGAAGGTTTCAACTCAAATGGACCATCCTAGCCAAAGTTATGGGCTGCCAAAGTTGGAACATTTTGGACCCTTCAAGAAACCAAAATTTAAAAGCAGTTTATTTTCCTTCATCGAACTCCTATTTTATTCTGAGTATGACCTCCGCAAAAAGTTCGACACCTACCTGAATCGATGAAATCCAGCGGTTTTGTTTCAGTACTCAGAGCAAGGGAAGATAAGTGTAAAGGGTACAACATATGTAGTAGAGCAGTCACAGGGGATCATTTTGACATATGACACAGCTTGTACTAATGTCAAGTTTAAATACCACAATCGGGAAAATAAAAACCAACATGATATTTGTATTTTAATTGATGTTTTTCAACAGATTTTGCACCTGGTGGTTAGGCTTTTGCAAAAATTGTGCTTGTCATAAAGTAAAAGCTCTGTGTAAGAGAATGGTACCTGATTATTAGGTCTGGAGCTTATAATTCGAAAGTTATGAATTTTGCTTTATTATGAATTGAATTTATGAAACTGCTTTAAAATTTTGGTTTCTTGAAGGGCCCAAAATGTCCCAATTTTGGCGGCCAATAACTTTGGCTAGGATGGTCCATTTGAGTCGAAACCTTCACAGGAATAGTACCCTTGATTAGCTTAACAAAACTGTATAGAAAAAGATTTTAAAAAAAATTTAGCCCAAAAATGGCCCTTACCGCAAGTGGTTCTTTTATTTTATTGAGTTGAATAAAAAGTTGATATAGTGTTTCCTAATATAACCATGTTTAAAACACGTGTTTGTAATATTGTAAGGTTTGGAATTTAATTTGGTTCAGAAATTAACATAGCAAAGTATCAAAATGTATTGACCTAATGTAAACGTAATCATTATAATAAAAAGATCCTGGGATTTTTATAGCCTAAATGCTATTAAAGCTCTTCCACGATTTGATTTTGCAACAACTTTGACGTCAGGTAGCTTGTAAATCGATATTTTATACATTTTTATTTATTCATATAGCTTCAAATCGATTTCGAATATATTTAATGTAAATTTAAGTTAGTTTTAATTTGTGAGCTCCGTCCATAGTGGTAGTTGATGAACGTTCAAAGTACTGAAATTATCTGTTTCTGTGTTTCTTTGACGTAGTGTTCAGTAAATTACCCTTTACAAACAATCAAATTCTAATAAAATAATTTACATCATAATTACCAAAATGCTTTCACCATTTCGTAAATTAGCATTCCGTATTCAGAAAACAGGTTACTTTTACTTACTTTCACATCCAGTTTCCTGGGATATCGAGTATAAAACATTACAACTCGTAACCTCTAAATATTCTTTAATACCTTTCTTAGTTTCACTCGTTTTAAACTCTTTAATTTCTTCCGGAGCTGCATATGATCTTTTTGTGCATTTCTTTTTCCATCCAAGAGTAAACTATAACATTGGAATTATGGGACTACATATTATTTGCGTTGCAGTTACTGCTGCACCTGTTATCATATTTTTATTATTCTGCAGGCATCCCTACACTTTAGCCGGATTAAATGCTCTACTAGCCTTTGAAGATAATTTCATAACATGTAAGTAATATTTAATTTGTACTTTAATTGGTCTTTCAGTTTTAAAGAAACGAATTGGTATACCTTTTAGGGAACGTTCGTTCACTCACATCAATTGGATTAGTTGACGTGGCAATGGTGGGAATCGCCCTCCTCCTTCTTCCGTTCCCATTGGTTATATTTACATCTTCACTATACTTTTGCTTTGATCCTTACTACTTTGTACTTGGAGATGTTCTTCAGGATCCAAATTATGAAAACGTTTCGTTGACAGTTTTCATTTTATGTCTTCTTGTAAGAGCCTGTCTGACATTATGTGCTTTCGAATGCGGAAGAACAATAACTTTGGCAGCTATGCTTCTCATACAAATCATAGACGAGCTACAAGAAAAGTTTCAAAAAATGTTTAATCGTCAAATAAATGACGTTAAAGATCTTCAATTTATTATCAAAGAATTTGTATATCTGAGTATAATATCTACAAGGTTTAAATCAATTTTAGAGGAAGGATTGACTATAGCAGTTACAATGGCATTTTGGTCAGTTGTTGGAGTTACATGGGTAGTAATTAAAGCTCGACATTTGGTTCCATTTTTTATGTATCTAATGTCAGGGCTTACTTGTGCAGTGGTTTTTGTTTCACTGATAATATTATTATCACTGCTTTCACATTTTTGTGCAAGGTCGGATTACTTAACTTGGCGCTTAAAAATTAGTACAAGAACAATGCATGCCAGTTGTTACACCAATGTAGGTAGGCGGCCCCTACATATTTTGAAGCTTCAAAGTAGGGCATTCATGCCAATTAAAATTTGTTACTATCCATTTTTAGTGATAGATGGACAGTTTTGTAGGGACACTGCGAGGAACCTTTTTGGAAGAATATTTGATGCACTACTGATTTTTTAAATGTACTGTTTGAGTCTGATGGAAAGTTTAGGGAAAAATACAATCAAATTTAAATGAATGATAATTTAAATGGTATTTTAAATAATTGCCAACATTTTTCAATGCCTTACACAAATATTAGGTATGTCTATTTTTTATAACTCTTTATTTTTTTTACTTTTGTCCTAACTTAATTTTACAAATTAAGCTTCAATACAATTGTTGGTTGTGGATACGTTTGAATGTAAATTTTAATGCTTAAGTACCATAACATTGGCTCTGTACTACTCAGTGAGCTAGTGCACACGCTAAAAATCTGTCACTCGGATATGTTTGCTCGAAAATTAGACGTAAAAAATGAAAATTATTTTTTCGGTTTTTAAATTTTAGATTCTAATCTTTAGTATTTCTAATCTTTTGATTATTTGTGAAGAATTATAAAACAGATAAGATGATATGCGTTTTGATTCATTCTTGACAGATTATGATTTGTTATCAAAGCTTGCTAGCTAGTTCCATTATTTCAATGTAACTTAAATGTTTAGCATATGCATTATTGATCATCTTTATGGCATGAAAATTATCAAACTAATGACAAATATCAATAACGAGATATTTTTATTTTGCAAACAGCCCAATTATACTACAATAGTATCTATTATTGGTTCTCAGGCAGATCGGCTTAGAAACTGCCCTAAAGCCCTGTTCCAATGTTATTTATGAAACACTAGTAACTGGCCACCTACAGAAAAAAACGCCTTAGGGGACTACGTCCACTCACAAAATCTAGTAGATATGGTTTTTGATCAAAGTTTTAATGCGTTTTGGTCTCGACTTGGCCACGTCAAATGTTTTACAAAAGGACTTTAAATTTAAAAAAAACTAACATGAAATACGGAATCTATGTCATCAGTTACATAAATATACTTAGTTTCACCTCGAAACTCGAAATACTAAGGTTTCTTGCGCTTTTTGGATGTCATATTAATTCAAACACAAACACTGACCTCTGATTCTTAATCTGCGAAATAATTTACCCCCATATTCTGAGTTTTACCTCAAAACTCGGGAAATTAATGTTTCCAACGCATTTCTGGTCACGCAGAATTTAAAATTTTAAAACTGACCTCGGATTCGTAATCTGTGCCATTGTTTGCCCCCATTAACTAAGTTTCACCTTAAAACTCGAAGAACTAAGGTTTCACACTCTTTTCCGGTGACTAAGTATTTCAAATTCAAAAACTGACTTCCGATTCGTAATCAGCTCACTCATGAACTGAGTGTCACCTTAAAATGCGAAAAAATAAGGTTTCCCGCGCTTTTGCCATGACGCAGTATTTTGAATTGAAAAACTGACATCGGATTCAAAATCAACACCCTTGAAAACATTTACATACCCAGTTTCAGACTTTAACTCGCATACTTGAAGATTATAAGACTATCTCACTCTGTACAGCTACCACGCCATCCAGCCTAATAATACACAAAAAATATTTAATCAAGAAAAGGTACATTATTTTACAGAAAAGCTGCGCAGTCGATTAGTTGCTTGCTATATAGTCGGTCACAACATGTACGTCAGAAAAAACGGCATTTAGTAAAGTGGATAATACATTGCTAGTAAATATATCAGTTGGTAGAAATATTACAAATGATGTCATGCAGTGAGTCATCAACAACAATTCCTTGTCATCTTTTTCCTTAATGCAATTTACAATGTGTCAATCAAGTATCAATCACTATCCAATTCCCAATGAACTGAATAATTATAAATTTTACATAACAGCAAGATAAGACCTGAATATGAAGAAGTTTGCTGCTTTGAGCATGACCAATTTCCAAATACGAGTATAATTCGTTCTCAAATGCAACCAAAGGCAATATGACACAAAATTACATATTTCATTCTGCTTGGTTTTTAATCGTATATAAAGTTTCTCGCAGTCATCAGTTAGAAATTCATGCTGAAACTTCATGTTAAACTGGCATAAGTTTAAGGGTTTTATTATATATCCAATACGAGTCACTGGTTGAAGTACAACTACAGCAAAATGGAATCTACTTTACCTACCGAAATCAAAACTGATATTATATTCAAGAAACTTGTGAACGACATTGAGTCGTTAAAACACATCCACGAAACTATGGTGCAAGAATTGAAGATATGCAATACCAAGTTGCACACTAAGCAAACAGACCTTGAAACAGCTCTCCAAAGAATCGAAGATCAAAAACAGCAAATCGAAACTTTAACAAATGTAATTCTGGAGGAAAATGCAATGGACACCAAAAACCTGGAAGAATTAAAGAGGTTTAAAGAAATCAACAAACAAATATTTCTAGAAAAGCAGGCATTTGGTAATTTTTTTTCAAAGCTGGGTAAAGAAGCAAATTTTAATGTGGACGGTAGTGTTGACGTGGATAAGTTATTTGAGCACGTTAAAGAGAAACTACGAATGTGGGAAAATGACCAACATGAACTACAAAACTTTCGTAAAGGAAAAGAAGCATTCATTCAAGCGACTACTTCTACATCAAGCAGCACTTCAATCAAGACAAATATTAGTGCTCAAAAACAACCCATTACACGACCAAACCAAAATAATATACGGGATTTATCCAAGATGGAAGGACCGATGTTGCCGACCTGCTCATCTTCAAGTCAGCGTTCAATCAAGAAAACAGCTCACGGTATTGATCGAACATTTATCTCGTCATCTGAATTTAGATGTTTTTGTGAAAAAACGTTTAAATTGGACAATAGCTTAATTACCCATATTTATAAGTTCAAAACTAAACCGCAGTTTCGTTGCAATACATGCAAAATATCATTTAATCAGCAACATAAACTCAACAGACATTTTAAGAGTGCGAAATGCATAAGAGCAAATTTGCAGAAAAAGTATTTTAGATCAAGGGTTGATGCTTCAAACGCACCCAATTCACGACCCATAATTTCAACATCTTCACTTAATTCAACCAGTACAAGCCTACAAGAGAAACTACCGTTGCCACATCCGCTGAACTTAATTCGAATCCATTAATTCAAAATACATTTACATTTACCAGGACCCCGAATCAGTAAAGTAAGTTAAAATAAAGCAATTATAAATATTTACAAGCACTTTGTATTGAGATATGCGACACGCAGGTACTAATTTTTTATGCTTTCACAGATATACCTCAGCTCACACGGAAATTGAAAAATTATCAAAACCAGACTCAGTTTTTGTGCCGTAACAGATGTGTTACAAGGATTTCGGCTTAAGCTTATTGGATGCCAAATTTTTTACTACCGAAAAATACAATATATTATAGAAATGATTTTTAATTTATGAAACGAAAACATAGAATAAACTCATGTACATAACATATGAAAGAATATTTTTATCTGAAACATGAGTATGAAATGTTGTTACGTTATTCATTTGATGCATCATTGATTGTCACCTATGTAAAACATACATGCATATTTATATATACTCTTTAAATGCATTAAATAATTATCAAATTCTTTAAAGACAACTAACAATAGATTGTAATAGTGAAAATATACATTTACGGGAGCTTCGATTGTTATCAGATAAAGGTTTACCTCAAATAAAAATAGTTATTTACATGGTATATTACCGTAATGACAATATTATAATTTCGTTTCCACATGGCAATTTCAGTAAGATGTTCATTTATTTATGTAGGCATTTGATTTTATATAACAGTATACATATTACATTCAATCGTATTATATTATATTATACTCAAGTTTTTTTCAGATGCTGCCACTTGAGCTATGCATCATTTGGTTTATGCATTTGGTACCATCGTTATATGAGATGGGTATTACTCATGACAGTGTGAAATAGGCTCTTCACAAACGTTAAGTTCCTAATTTATTGTATCAAGTGTACTATATTCCGTTTTTAGCTTTTAATGAGCTGTTTCGAAAGTGTGTAACTTTAAAAAACTTGGCTGAAAGGAAAATCGACAAGGTTATAATTTTCTAGACAAAATAATTTTTTATTACTTGATCAGAAATGTCTAAATTCAAATTCATCACAGTACTATACAAATGATTGTTCACACTAAAACGACTTTTTAGTTTGCATAAAATGAACTATAAAATTTAAAGCAATTTTAAGAGATACAGTAGAGACATTTTTAAAAAGACCGCATGATGTACTATATGTAATTTTTTCAATTAACTATTTTGGTTAGCAATGCTAATAAACTCAATTTCATTTATATTTTGAAAATTCAAGCAGCGTATTCACTAGATGAACTTGTGAGGATCTTTTACTCGGGTATTCAGATATTATATTTCGGCTAAGCTTATCGTTAGTTGAATAACAACACATGCTCTTTCAACATAGAAATTACATACAAATTCGTATTCCTATATCTTTCCGTTTAATATCAAAACACAAAAATAACAAGACTACGACAACAATCTCATCTTGAACAGTAGCTTGTTTAGTATGAGGTGAATTCGTTACTTTTTTATTCAAATAATAAAATTAACTACAATTTTGCTGGTATCCGAATAACTTTATATCAAAATTCATTATTTGCTATAAATACTTGTCATTGAAAATACGGATCAATGGACGAGGCAAGGTGACGAAACATTTTTAAAAATTAAATTGGCCCATGATTCGAAGTAAGTATATCAGTATATATGGATTAACTATGTTGTTATGTTACTTCTTGTTTGGCTAAAACAAATCTTGTGATTGCACAAAGCTATACAGGAAATGTCCATTTTAGTTGAAAATGTTTACACAAAGATTAATAAATAGAAAAATTGGCAATAGAATTTGGCCATAACCTGAGCACTTTCATTTTAACAATTATTAGAATTTTATCATTCAAAACGACATATATCTCCCGATCAGTTTCATGACTCTTGGAATATTGTACACAAAATAAGTCGTCATGCTATTAGTTAAATCACAGCTATTAGTCATTGGTTTTTGTGATTCTTTATCTCACCATTAGCCAATTTTTTTGGACACTTGATTAAAATTATATAAGTAAGTAAAATATTTTATTGATTTAACTTTCCCAAAAAGAATTCCAATTTCATGATCGTAAATGACGCAAGGCAAGTTTTCCGTCAGTCAGAGCAGCACATGATAAAGTGGATGCAAACAACACTAATACAAGTTGTAAACAATCACTAAAATATAATTAGTCATTCACACTCAACTCTTGATGCATTGAGTCATCAAATTCAAGTCTTACTCATGTCTGTCCTTATCGTTTTCAATATATTATGAATAAATTGAATCCACAGTTATTTTTCGTTGAAGGTTGTACGAATTACATTTATTAGTGACGAGTGGACATTATTTTTCATTTATTATACGTAAGAGAATGATAAGAACTGATAAGCAATACTAAAAATAGTTTCCTTGTTCCTAT
This sequence comes from Entomobrya cf. arborea Gr-Col-00668, assembly GCA_034699025.1. NCBI lineage: Eukaryota > Metazoa > Arthropoda > Collembola > Entomobryomorpha > Entomobryidae > Entomobrya > Entomobrya cf. arborea Gr-Col-00668. The sequence goes on from JAQIWN010000218.1 coordinate 40,638, forward strand.
TTGATCAATTTTTATTCGCGTTATAAGTTTTGCACTCCACTTAATGCCAATAAAAGTACATGTTCTGCCCTTTATTATTCTTAGTGCTAAGGCATATATAAAGTTCAAACTTTCCATTATTCAGGTCATATCATAATAAAATTTGGGAGAGTATAGACACAAGCTTGAGCGAACTAAACAATTTCTATCTTGTCACATTAGCTTTCAAAAGTAGTAATTCTAGAGAAGTCAACATGGAATATATTTCAACATCTGAAACGAAAACTAACAACATTTTTAAGCAGCTTGTGAATGATATTGAATCCCTACAAAAGATTCATGAAAGCAAAGACCGAAATTTAGATAAGTGCAATGTAGAACTACAGAACAAAAACAAAGAGCTTAAAGCAGCTCATCAAAAAATTGCAGTCCAAGAACACGAAACCAAAACACTAAGAAATTTAATCGTGAAAGAAAAAACACTTAATATTAGGAATACTCAAGAAATCAAGAAACTTAAAGAAACTAACGAGCAAATAAATAGAGAAAAACTTGCTTTTGCTGAGTTTATATCTAAGCTGGGCAAATATGTAAATTTTAAGACTGATGGTGGAGCTGACACGGTTGAAAAATTATTTGAACATATTCAAGAAAATGTGAAATTATCGCAAAATTACGGACAAGAACTTAAAAACTTTCGTAGTGGAATCGCAGCCGTTATACAACCTACTACTTTTGCATCAAGCAGAAAACCAGCTAACACTGTCAACAATCAACCAAATGTAACCAGTAATGGACAAAATCAAACGGTTTACCAAATATTACCTAATTCAGTAGGAAACACTCAAGTACAGACCGCAGCATCTAAAACGAAATTACTGGCTAAGAGAAGACGACATGGTATTGACAAAACACCTCATCTGAATTCAGATGCCTTTGCAAGAAATCATTTAAATTGGAACAGAGCCTAGTAAATCACATTTTTAAATTGAAGAAAAAGCCGAAATTCCATTGCAAAACCTGTAATAAAACATTTCTTCAAAGGGCCGTGCTCAATCAGCATTTTAAGAGCGCAAAACATATAATGGCTAGTTTGCAACAGACGAAAAATTGCACTAACATGGATGACTTACAGGACACCAGTTCAAATAAAAAGACATCATATCAACAAATTAATCAACAATCCGAGCCGAAAATTTCTAGACTGCCAACCAGTGAAACTCTTCAAAATAACATGTTTTTATCTTATCAGTTTAATTTCAATGAAAATTTTTCTGGATTGATTGAAAGGTCTACATATATCAAAGATGGGTTTGAAATGAAACAGGAACCTGAAACCATAAAGTAAGTTAACTTTTAGCACAAGTACAGTTTATTTCACTGGGCTATATTAAAGAAGCATGTATTTTTACAGGTGTACTTCAGTTAACCTGAACAAGTAAAGAATTACATACATAAAATACTCTCAAAGAAATAAAGCAAGCCATCTTTACACAGCAGCCATTTAATTACTTATGCTTAAAATAAATAATTCTGCATGTTGCATGTTAAGATTTTAAGGTTATAGAATAAAGGTATTTTTATCCACCAATATTTTTAATAAAGTAAAAATTATAATACTTTATCAAATAAAATATGCCTTGGTTTTTTGTAACCATGATGTATTAAAGAGAAAAAAATAACACATACATATACGTATGCATAAATAACTTTGTTTATAAGCTTGTAAATTGAAAACTAGATATTTTATGCAGAACAATAAAATAAAATTAAATTAAAACTATGACAAAGTTTGATGTAATTGATTGGATGCACCATAAACACCGAGAATAAAAACTGTTCTTAACGCGAACCCAAATTATTTTAAAAACATTAGTTTACTTATTTTTATTAATTATAATTTAATTATTTTAATGACACGTGACCTCTATCCCATGAGAGTTTATTTTTATTCCGCTTGCGTGTTTCCTAGCAATTATCACATATAATTATTGATTACAAATTTTTATCGTTACCGCTTAAATAAATATTAAAAAATTTCTACATACCTATTTCAAAACTTTTATTTGCTACTTGTGGGAATAGAGGTTCTAATTTATGCTTTATTAAATCGTTTCGGCCCATTAACATTACTGGAAAAAATTATGGCCTTGTAAACATTCTTTCCATTCCGAATATTTTGCGTCTTCACTTTTTATCGTTTGGTTGAATTTAAATTCGCAAAAATTCGCATAAATATGTTGATCTAATAGTTTTAGATAAATTTGATACAGAATGGCGTAATTAATTTAAATAGTATTCTTAAAATACATTTACTGGACTCATTTGTATACGTCACCGCATGATCAGTAGCCATACAACTTACAATGTGTACTTCGTTGTACACTTAATACTTCCCATACAGTTTGCTGATATGATGCCAGTAAAATCGTATTTTATGCTAATTCAAAAGTTTTCTAGTGGGACATAATTTTTAAAACATTTCCTCATGCCACAACAAAACATGACGTTGAGGTTTTTGGGACAAATTTCCTTGTTTGACTCAAGATAATTTTACAATCTACGAATTACTCACCTATTGAGCAACTGATTAATTATTACTCACCTGTTGCTTAACTGTTACTCACCGATAAACTAATAAAGAACACCAGTTTATCAAACGAATATGTTCGTCGTATCTATATAACAAGTAATAGTGCTGTATGGCTTCTTACAAACCGCTATAAAACCCTTGAACCTTTTAAATAAAGAAGGATAACCTATAAGTACGTTAGGTTTGGCTCTAATATCCATTGGTAGCATAGGAAACCCATGTGTTTCTA
>JAQIWN010000219.1:0-43429 GCA_034699025.1 Entomobrya cf. arborea Gr-Col-00668
GTTTCCGGATCTTGATAGAAATCCTGATACATGCCATTTAGTCTATAATCAGGAATTGGAGCTACATAATACATGCTTATTACATATTTTTCTCCTTGTCGCAAGCTTTCATTTAGAGATATAATAAAGAAATCGTTGACTTGGTCATAAGTCAAATTTTTAACTGCGGTTGAAACTCCATTGGAATCCGAAACCTACAGAAAATCAGATCAAAATGATTCACTTGGTTGATATCACATTTATAATTTTTCCATACCTGAACAGTCTCATGAGAAATGGTTAGATTAACGGCATGAAGGTATATTTGGTCCGTGTTTTCTAAACAGGTTATATTTATTGTCACATAACTAGGCGCAGTAAACTGTTCGTAAGGGGGATAAGGGTCAAGTATCACCAAAAGACGAAGGTGGTATCTGGTAGGAACTACCGAATTAGGCAATCTGTATTCAACAGTAGCATTTTGCTGGGAATGACAGATTTCGAAAATAAATCCGAAAACTAGAATCCATAAAAGATAGCAGTGGACACTATTTAGATTGGTTGACATAATGAAGTGTAATATGACGAGAAGGGAACCCAAAATCTTTGTTGTTGGAATTAGATCAAAATTCAAATGAGCAAAAAATTGACCATATATATGCTAGAACGATAATTTATGGTTGAGTTTCATTTGCAAAATGTAATTTGCGCTGATTATAATGTTTGGGTATATCAATAACACAGCATCAAAAGTGATTACAAAGGTTGTAGAGATGTTATCAGCAAAGTCATTTGTAGTGTTAAGCTTGTTTGTATGTATGTAATGAATTGAATAGAAAATTATTTGTGTTTGTATGGGAAAACCACGAAGGTGATAAAAAGTAAAATGTAAATATAATTATGTTTATGCAATGTGTGTACAAACATTGAGAAAAAAAGAGAGAAAAGAAAACAATAAAATAGTCATTGTGACTTGCTATATGTGAGGAAAAAACCGAAAAAAACGTTGATTAAGTCGGAGTTGGCGTCTGTGGGGGTAATAATGACCAATGGTCTAAAGGAAATGAGCACTGTGGTATTTTTTACTTATCACTTTGGAACATTTTGCTCGAATACAGGGCGAAACTGAAAATAAACAACTTTTTTAGTACCGCACCGATTTAAATTTATTCGCGTGATATGATGCGTTGAATTCAATTTCTAAACTATTGGTAATGACCCTAATTGTGATGATAATCGTCACACATCACATCATCATTCATGATTTCATTGACACATTAATTTCAAACAAATAATGCTCCTATGTTTAATCTGTCCATGTTTGTGTAAAACAAAGGAAAAGGATAATTTTTTTTAAACGCATCTTTAATATTGTATGAATGACTTTATCATGTGTAATGTTGCTTTGTTTCATATCAGGACTTGTAGTACATCAAATATAAAATGTTGTAGTTGTAGGTGTACTGCAGTACTGCACACATTGTATTACATGTATTGTGATCGTAATTATTGACAATTGAGGTATGCCAATAAAAAGCATCACATTGACATCGCATATAGTGCAGTGGTAACTACATACTACATATACACTATACACTAGTGTGAGACGTGACATGAATACATTTTAACTTGACCCGAATGTCACGATTTCACATAAGGTAAGCAAGTTAGGTAAACTGTGTTCTGTTCCACCAGGTTCCACTTTCCACTTTGCAATCAGAGTTTCAAACGGATATATACTTTGAAAAAGTTGGTAAGAATTAATGGCAAGTAAGGAAACATGCTTCTCTGTAGGTATTTTGTAAATATTTTCGCATAATAATATAAATAATTGGTACATCGTACAATGTTCACTCATCTTGAATTTTTATTTGATCAGTAAAATGACTTGTAGAGTAGAGCTACACAAATCCTAGATAATATTATGCTAAAGCTCCAATTAAATTCCTTAACTGCATACTGCATCACTTTTCATACTAATCTTGTCATCTCTACATTCATATCATATTAGTTGGTTGAAACTATGAAACATCTAAAACATGTTGTTTGAAAGTACATGGAAGGACGAATGAATGCCACTGAGAGAATTTTGTTTGGTGTGGAATGCAATGTCATAAATCATAAATCATAAATGCGTAAAAATGTGCAATTGGTCACAAAAAGTTAGCTGAATTTTAAAATTACTTGTGCCAAAAAAGGACAATGTGTATAGCAAATAATTTGGAGACATTTTAATTAATTAAATTTCGTGAATACAGGTACCGGTGAGGTGAGGGAGGATGCACCGACGCCACGCAAAATGCAGATGATGTAGACATAGACAGATCAGCGCACATGAGAATGAAATGAAAGCATGTGACGCTTGGCTATCGATCAGCCGGTCAGAAAAACAAGCAAATAAACTTGTGCAGTATTTACCTTTCCAGCTAGTGAAATAGTCAACAGGGCTATTTTTTCTGATTTTATTCGTATTTATCTCACACACAAACCTCAATTAGTTATATGTAGTTGACAGTTTAACCAGTAAACTAACCAATGTTCTTATTGTTTCTGCTGAGGTAAAAATGAATCGTCCAGGGACTATTTCTTACAAGCTCTTGTTAAAGACACTTCAAAAGCAACTACTTGTATCTCCACAAGCACATGCTTTTACAAAGCGCAATGTCTTTCAGTTAAGCAAACTACCACGAACAGTTGGCCAGGATAATCAAAATACGGAAGGGGCAAAAAAACAGTCATATAAATTAGCTGTGATCAGTTACTCAAACTATACTACTCCATTTTCATCGTGTTCTTACTTAAATGTCTTGAGAAGTGGAGTGTTTGCTGCTGGGTTTCATACAACGTCAGGTAAATAGTAACGGACATACAAACAAAATACGTTGTCATTTCTTGCGATCTGATTTAAAAAAATAGTATATGATCTTTCTTATTTTGGATTCATAGGTAAATATCATGGAGAATACGAGTGGCAGGACCCGAAATCAGAGGAAGAAGTGTGAGTTAAAAACTATCATAATTGATAATCATTGTTCATTTATAGATCTTTTGATTGAGAAAATGAAAATAATTGTTTTTATCTGTTTTCGTTTAGTGTAAATGTACAAATAGTCGATAAAGATGGGAAGACCAACAATGTGAGAGGGAAAGTAGGAGATAATCTTTTGTATTTGGCGAAACGTTTCGAAGTAGAAATGGAAGGTATGTAACTTCATTAATAATACGAAGTCAACTTACATTTTTATTATTTGTAGGACGTGTGATTTTTAATTGCGTATTTTTTTTATGTTGCAGGTGCATGTGAAGCGTCACTGGCTTGCACGACCTGTCATGTGTACGTCGATCATGACTTCTTGGATATTTTACCTGAAGCAACTGAAACGGAAGAGGACTTACTAGATCAAGCCCCTTTTCTTAGAGAAAACTCTAGATTAGGTAAGCTCATTAATGTATTGTTCTCAAATAAATGAGACATATATGTACGTAATCAAGTAAATGTATACAATACAGAACTGATGGAAACCTTCTCTTCTAGGTTGTCAAATAATTTTGAATAAGCAATTAGAAGGAATGAAACTAATATTACCTGCTGCAACCAAAAACTTTTACGTTGACGGACATAAACCAACTCCTCACTAACGATCCCCGTGGCTTTCACGGAAATGTAGGGATTTTTGGCTTGGAATATAATCCAAACCTGGCAACCACCTGAGAGGCTACCATACTCAATGCAACTTGGATGTGACGCGGTGTGAGCTGATTTTAATGTTTTTCCACAGATCCAACTGTGGTGTCCTTTGTGCGATTAGCAGAGATTTCTATTGATGTAGTGTAATATTATAATAAAGTCTGCACACATATATATGGTTATTTATGTGCTGCATCTGTTCGTAGAGGCCATTTGTCGGAGAAAATATTAATATTTATGTAATCTCATAATTACACCCTTGTTTTTCGAATTCATCAAACATTTTTCATGTTATCCCACCGAGCATGCAAGGTCAACGAAACCATAAAACTCATCGGAAGTCTTTGACCTGATAGGGAAATTTGAGCGAATGAAGTTGGCAACAATTTGGCGCATCATTACTATCGCAGAACTTATTTATGAATCCCGGGGTGTTATTGGCGTTGTAATTTTTTTAAAATTCTTGAAATAGTGCGATGTTTAAATTTGCAATAGTAATCTTAGTTATTGGGCTACAGCTATGTTCCAGCAAAGTAAGTGTAACTAAAAATGTGTATCTTGACATATTTTTTAATCGAAATCTTCACACATTCTCTTTGCGTATTAAATTTTATCAAGGAACACCTAAAGCCCGAGCCTGCTGAATTGGGAAGGTATCGAACTTTAAAACCAAAGCGTCTGCTATTTGAGCAATTCAAGGAAACAAAACTTCTCACTGTACCCGGCTACAGTGGCAAGGAATCTGCTGAAGATGATAACGAACCACCATTTACACCAAGTTTGGGTACACATTTCATTCCCCATCATGCATAGATTTTCAAACAGTTACGTCTAAACGTCTATTATTATCAGAATTAACGAGGAGTGTTAAATAATTATGTTATGTAGAGTGCGGAGATGAGTTTTACAACTTGACCAAAGGAACTTTTGGTACTATTACTTCACCCAACTATCCACGAAGATATTTGCCAGATCTGCAATGTGAATGGATTCTTGAGGTAAAGATTTATGTGTCGTTAGATAATAATATATGGTACGCTAATAGTTAATCGATCAACTTTATTGATAAAAGAATTTCATAGCCATTTTAATTTTTCTTCTTCAGAGCGTTCCTGGAACCGTTATCGAATTCACTATTTTCGATTCTGTAACTCAGCCCTGGTTGTTTGCATTTTTTGACTACATTAAAATTTCATTAGATGGAAATTGGAATCAGTATTACAGGTGCACTTTTTTTACTACAAACTGTCATTGCATGTAGAAATCCCAGAAAATAAACCTTTTTTATGACATTTACAGATTCGCTGGAGATGTCAACTACAAAACTCCTTTCACTCTGGTCTCAAAAGAAAATAAAATCAGCATTCGTTTCATAACTTCATCATGGCTCAATTTCCGAGGATTCTCCCTATTTTATGTAGTTCGCAACAGGAACAAAGGAGACACTAACCCACAAGTTAATGAGTTTGGTAGCGTACAAAACAACAATTTGGTAGCTGTCTGCAATCGTAGACCAACAACTCCTGCTCGTACAAACGACAAATACCCGCAGGACAAAGATAAGCTGAAAATTATCAACGGAGAAGTTGCCATTGCTCACCAGTATCCCTTCACAGTTGCCTTACTCATTGACGGCCAATTTTTCTGTTCGGGAACCCTCATTGACGACGTCAACGTCATTACTGCTGCTCATTGTGTGGATGGTGCTGACAGGATTGTCCTTATATTTGGTTTACACAATATGACAAACCCCGCGGAAAGATATTACTCCCGACAAATCCGACTTATAGAATTCCCAGACACAGCCAATCACGTATTCGTCCACCCTCATTACAATCCAGACACCGCTGCCAATGATATTGCTGTAATTCTCTTTAATTATTTTTATACTAGTTTCAAATTTCTTTAATTCATTCGTTTTAATTTTAATTTGTCTTCTTTTTTGAACCAGATTGTGCGAGTTCAAGAGAAAATCAGGTTTACAGGTAATTGTGTATACTTCAAAGTTTGAAAACAGAAAACAATTAGCTAAATCAGTAATGATTTATTTCAAATTTGAACCGTTCTTAATTAGGTTACGTCCAGCCTATTTACCTTCCTAGTATATATTCAGCATCCACCTCTTTCTATGGAAAGGACTTGAAATCCGTAGGATGGGGGCAATATGATCTTGGTATTAATTCATTCCAATCTCAGTTTTTTATTCATAAAACAAATTATTTTCATTGTAACTAACCTTTAATTAATTTTAATACAGCATCAGATGGAATCAGTACCGTTTTAAGAGAAGGAAGGGCAAGAGTAATTTCCAACGTAGATTGTAGAGAGGAATACCGTGGAGCTATTACGGGCAACAACATTTGCACACTGACTCCTTACATTCCTCCCGTAGAAAATGTCACTTCCACCCAAACTCCTGAGCTTGCAACTTCCACCCAAACTCCTGAGCTTGCAACTTCTACTGAAGCTCCTGCTGCTGAAAATGAAGAGGCAACTTCCACCCAAGTTCCTGCTGAAAGTGAGCCCACAGTTGCCACTGATGCTCCTGTAGAAAGTGAACCAACAACTGCTACTGAAGTTCCCCGTAGCCGTCGGCGATTCCTTAGACAAAGCAATGTAACGAATGAAGGACCAGAGGAAGAAAATACGGATGGAGCAACTGAAGTTGAAGCACAGCCTGAATACATTTCCCCATGTTTTGTAAGTAGCAAGCATTAAAACGTTATTCATGAAGAAATCAATTTCCTATCAGGGCAGTTTAAGCTATTGCAATTTTGTAATACGCCAAAATTGATACATTGACAATGACAAGATGCAATTCATTTTTACCCCACATAGGGAGATGCCGGAGGTCCACTCTTTACAGAATTTAAGGAATCCAGTGAAGGATCAAAGGACCCAGTGAAACAGGAATGCGTGGAAGCTAAACCCAACGGAAGTAATGACGATGACTTGAAAAGTCAGGTTGCATGCGACAAGCCTAAAGAACTCGCCCGCAAATGGTACGTTTTGGTGGGTGTGGTAAGTTTTGGAACAACAGTCTGCGGGGAAGACATCCCTGTTGCATATACGAGGGTGTCCGGTTACCTGGAATGGATAGCTTATGTCACTGGACGACATGGCTAAATCATTTTGATACATAAACATCATGCGTAATTGTGAATTGTTAAAATGTATACGATAGTAGTAACAAAAACAAATTAAAGAAGTATCATGTTCCCCCAAAAATTCGTTTCCCTTCATTCATTTTGATCTTGATCATCAAACTCATCATACATAATATGTACATACCGATACACTCCATAAACTGTAAACCATTGCATTGGTCCATTTTAATCGATTGATGTGCACGTTTATGTGCTGTAATTTTAGATATAATCTGTTGAATTTTTTATGACTGAAATGTACATTTAACCTGCTGAAATAAATTATCCAGTCGGTATCAATATCTCCTATCATCTACATGCAGTGATAAATGCTGAATTTCATTTTCATTGGATAAAAATCTAAAACTCATGAACTGTCTGATGGCAAGCCGCTTTCATACTTTGCTTTAAGTTTGTATGCTGGTTTCAGAAATAATGTTTGTACCTTACTAAATCATAATTATACATGCATACGCTAAATAGTTAATTCACATCTCTAATAGTACAACAATATACAGTGATGTGAACTGAGAGATGGACAAGTTGTATGCAATGCAAGGAATGGAAACCAATCAAGGATGTGTAATGTGCATGGTCTCAGTGTTTTACTCATGACCCAGCAGCGCAGCATTAAAATTGAAGGCAATAATTTTTAGCTATTTACAATTACTTCTAAACTATTTACTGCATAAGTCGAAGAATTTTAATTTATAAGCTATATTCATAGCATTGCCCATGTTAGTAAAGTGGGTAGTAAATGTCTGTTTTAGAATAAACCTCTAATTTTCAAGATATTTGGCGTTGCAAAAATGGTGAAGTTTCTAAGCTAGATAAATACAATTGTCTGTACAATCTCTGGAGTGAGTTCAGTGCTGATGATGTTTTTAAATTCGAAAAAAATTAGTTAAGCGTTTCAAACTGCTTTAAATAAAATTGCCAAAATGACATCGTCAAGACCACCTTGTAAGCAATTTTTCTAACATTTCGATTTGTACTTTACATGTACCGATATATCTACTAAATTTTCATATGTACTATAGCTATTAATTAAATGTTTTACTTATTTTTTCAGTAACCCATCATATCGCTCAGTTTACAAAGGGCATCTTATTCTTCACAATTCTCTGGCCATTTATCGTGGCCCGCAAAATATTAGATTTAATTTGTAACACAGTTTCTTCCGCTGTCACCTTCATAAGAACAACGCTGAAAGTAGGGCTAGTTATCTCTCTATTCATGGCTATATTTGGACTATTGATTTTGATTATTGCGTCCAGCTTCTTTCTAACGATTTCACACGATGCGGTGGGATACTTTTATGGTCACTTGGTTTCGGTTGTGTACACTGTAATGTCAACAGTATTATGGGTGATATCTTTCACTATAGCCGTATATATAGTTGTCAAATTGTAACATGTACAATGTACAATGCAATATTTTAGTGATGATAGGCAAAGAAATAAGTCTGAAATAATTTCACAAATAAATGTAATCGCAGTTTTAAATGTTTTATTCACACTCAAGCTGCCTTTTATCTTTAAAAAACCATAACATGCACGAATGATTTGTGTTTGTAGCAAATCAATCAAATATTTTATAAGCACAAATAAAGCATTTTTTTATCATTCAAATGACGGCACAATGGCTTTGTTCATTCGAAATCATGAACTCATTTGCACTCATATTATTTGACAACAACACAATACACAAAACGTATAATGAATTTCAGCTGGCAACTACTAATTTCTTCTCTTTTAGTATGTTCAAGATTTTCGGACAGGCAGCCCGATCTGCAGGATTTTGGCTGCGATGGATGAACTCAAGATTCCCTGATTTACTAAGAAGAACGTCGCCTCCCATCTGTATTTTATCATCCTCAATGTCAGCATAAGGGGCAAGGAATTGAGCACCAGCAAATTTCTTTTCCACGTAGTACTCCACGGTACTCGAACCAAAAACCTACGATGATTACATAATTAACCCTTGCCATATAATTATTTGCATAGTAATAATTCATTATGCACATTTTAACATAATCATAATGGCAAAGTGACTATACCTGAGCAACTGAACGTCGCATTTGAAACTTGGTGTACAGTTCCCTTGAAGTGTCCAAATAAATTCCAAGCTGACAATTCATCTCCTTTTTCCATCTCCTTGCTCCCTCAGCTAAACCTCGGGTGACAATGACTACTTGGCAGTCTTTCTCAGGAGTCGATTTCTAACAAAGAATTAATTATAATTAACAGTACAGCCACATCAATACATCAGCATAAAACCTATACACAAAAAATGTTAAAATGTAATGCATAAGAAACATACCATCAATTCCTGGACAGACGCCACATAGTCACGTCACGGTAATCAGGTAAAGTGTCTGAGAAAGATCATCCAAGTCATGGAACTTCCGGACAAAACGTCCCCAACAGTGACATTTTCGTTAGATCCAGCATCCGACAGACGTTCAAGCTTGAAGCTTTGCAAATCCTTCTCTTTAGCAATTGAAGGATACGAAGACTCCTTATCTAAAAGTTGGTCGCAGCGAGTCAACATTTTGCTCCATTCAGTGCAAGCATTGAAATATCCTTCGATTGCGTCCGCTACGTCCGAGTCTGAATCCATGGACAGGGTTTCCAGTCGCTTTTCTAATTCCGTTGTGCTCTTACATCCCAAACTTTTGCACAACTCTTCCATGGAAGAGAAACAGGTGTACAAAGACGATGAGTTCTCAACGAATTTGTTGATGCCACACTCTTTAATGGTTTCCAAAGTTTTGGAAACCGTGTCTGACATGGTCGATTCATATGTAGTTAGCGCTGATACAGCGGTTTCTCGAGATTTGTATGGTTCGGAAATTTCCATTTTCGAGCCTGCTGTGTAAAAACTTTCGCCAAGAAGCAATCAGCAATTGCAAGACAAGTGCTCCGTTGCTCGACCAAAGATCGACTGAAACGGCTTTTGTCACAGATGTCAGAAGACCTCGCTTTCACTTTTAAGTTGCAATGATCAATGGTTTATCAGTTTGTCATAAAATACTCATATTATATCTGCACTTGGCTGTGACTGCATCATGTTTATTTTATCAAACAAAACTTGTTTGTACGTTCTCATTGTAAATCCATTCAAGCTTGTTATGTTGCATAGAAAAGGTTCTTGAATGTCTCTTAATTGAGGTCACTTGAGTCGACCCATGCATTTTTATTCATTTTATGACAGGTAAACCCAGAATAATGCTATAGAATAAACGTATACATACAAAGTTACAACTTACAACTGATCCGCTCGTATACAAAAAAATAGATCGATTTAACTAAATTGCAAGGATCTAAAATGAAACTTATTTAAATAAGATTATTGGATTAATTATAATCTCTCACACCAAACTTTGACTTGAGTCATTAGAGTTAATCGATTTACTTAAAAATCAATAGGTGGGTCGTCGCAAGGACAAGTCAAATTAGGTTTCCAGTTTGTTAATGGTTGCAAACGGTTTTTGGACGCTGGCTGGGTAGATGGATTTCGACTTTTCTGAGGTACTGCACACTGCACTGTTGCTAAATGCATTCTTACTAAATATACAGCGTGCTAGTTTTCATAACTTACTTTTAGCTAATAATGGCATAATACATAAAAAGTATAACGCAACACTATTTATTTTCATAACATTTCGACACCCAACCTCATCTCATGTACCGTATGCTATTTATGACATTGCCATTATAGGACACGGATACATGAAATTTTAATGTGTATGTCAATTGTCAAGCAGTTCGATAAACGAATGAACTAAAATCGAATACAGAACAATTAAAATTGCAATGTGTTATATTTATTCTTGACACACAGTCGTGTGGAACTGGAAAACGTCTAGTCTAGACTGCGACGCATTTTCGTTCATGAAAATTTCGCAAATCATTATCCTTCAGTTAACCTATCTGTTGTCTGTGCATGTCCTCGTAAACTACTTTTCACATTTTTTTCTCAAGCCAAGAGGCACGCAACGTAACCACAAAAACTTGTCATAAATCTTGACTTTGACTCAAGCTTTATGCATGCAAACTTCTCGCATTTTAAAAATGGATACTACAACACAAGTACTAACGTAAGTGTCTTGGCTTCTAAACCAATCTCAATCTCTATTGCAAAATTACTTTGTGGGAATCGTCAAGGTCAAAATTATTCTGTTTGTTTGGTCCCATCCCGCAACAATGAAAAAATATCCATGCATTTATAATACGCCATGCCAGTCTAAAACCCAACTAATTTCTGCTTCTTGTTACAAAGATATCCTTACTCTGGACCAAAAAGTCCTTGTCAAACATATTAGCAAGTTTCATGAAAAATTAACTAGGTTCATCGTCTACTCTGCAATATAATACTCCAAAAAATACTTCATTTAAAAAGCTTTACTTAAAAATCATAAAATACAAATCATGAAATAAGCCATTTTTGCGCTATATCAGGAGAAAGTTTCGAAAAAGGGAGAGAAAGAGAAGAAGAGAAAGACAAGTTGTCCAGAGAGTCCAGCTAAACATAAAGCCAAATTGCATCTCTTGCACGCACGCCAGCTCAGAGTTGTAGTAGCTTCAACCTTAGCAGCTGTTCAGGGAAGTTCCGATCGGAAGGAATGGGTTGACGTGACGTGAAACAGTTTGTTTACCGGCGGTGCAACTTTTGTTTGGCAGTTGGCAACTCCCGTCAAAAGTTTCCAGCAACTATACTTGAAACTAATTTTAAACTAGAATTAATCATCGCTGAACATATTTGTATGCTTGTTCCTCATCGTACTTAACTTATTTTATTGTCTCTAACCTGTTTGATTAGAAGTTTTCCTATTGATAAGCTCTGCTTGGTAAAAATTGCCAGTTTGGATAAAAAACTAACGTGATGTGAAGGATCACAATTTAGGTAGGACTGCTAACTGGTCTAATAAGTGTAATCATCTTTTGCATTGTGAATGCTAGTATGATTGGAAATTAAAAGATTTTTTTAAACAGGAAAATCGCGACTTGAATCTCACTTTTACAAGAATACTCGTGTCGATAGTATTTCAAATATGGAGGGAACTGAAGTAGCAGATGTTAACTTGAATGTGGATTGGACACCAAAGTCCTTGAACCCTGCACCAGGTTTCGGATGGAAAGTAAAAATGGATCATAAATTTTCTGAGTCATGGGATCAGCATTTGAGGGCTCGTCTGCATCAGATCCCTGATCTCTTACAGCTATGCTTTAGGTACTTACATAGTAATACAGTTTATACTTTTTTCTGAGAAACAAAGGTGATTAATGATCATATTAGGCTTATCATGGACTAATTGTCAGTTTTGTCTTTAAAAAATAGGTACATCATTTGGTGGATCAAGACGTACTTATTTCAAGGAATCAAGCCTTTTATCGACATGATTACTTTAGACGGAAAGCAAATTTATGGTACAGATACATGCACATATGTAATTGTCTAATACGTAAAACTTCGATGTGTGTCTTCAATAAATTAATGCATCGGAATTTCATTTCTATGTGTAGGTGTACCACTAGGAGGAATCGGATCTGGAAGTATTGGTCGCGGTTTTAAAGGAGAGTTTTGCCGATATCAAATGACACCTGGGGTGTACTCCTACAACGTTGTTCATGCTAATCAATTCATTTTGACTGCCATCAATGAGGAAGGGAAAACGATCTACCAGAAAGTGTTATCAGGTGCTGGACGCCCACCCAAACGACTGCTGTCTTCTTGGGATTGGTCGTACACTCCTTCTGACGCCAGCTATCATGGCCTTTATCCACGGTCATGGTACACTTATAATATTCCTGAATTGGATCTTAAATTAATTTGCAAACAGATATCTCCTGTTATACCACATAATTATCAAGTAAGTGAAACCTTAATATTTGCCCCGGGATCATTATAATATTTTATTCGTTGCGGATAAAATGACGAAATGAGATTTTTTGTTCCAGGATTCATGCTTTCCTTCTGCCGTTTTTGTTTGGGAGGTTGAAAATAAAAGCGCACAAAATTTAACCATTTCATTAACGTTTACTTTCAAAAATGGGGACGGATCCAAAAATGACAAAAAGAAGTCATGTTCTAGTCAAACTTTCTCAACGAGCGTAAATGGACTTGCTACTAAAGGAGTAGCCTTAAATCATGATATAAGCGGAAATAATACCACTTATGGAATTGGATGTGTTGAGCAGGTACTTTCGAGAATATTAGTTCCTTTAAAATTTGACCTGTGTTATATTAAGTTTTAATTACAACTTCGATTTGTAGCCTCACCAATATGTAAGTTGCTTGAGCCAATTTAATCTTAAAAAAGGGGAAGATATCTGGGAACAACTTAAGACTAGTGGGCAGTTGAATACGTCGCATTCTGTAAGTCATGTAAGGAAGGGCGAATTAGGAGTAGCGGTATCATGTCGAACACCTTTGTGGTCCACGAAGAAGACAACTTTGGTATTTTGTTTGACTTGGGACCAACCGGAAATAAAGTTTCCAGGAAAAACTATCTCCTTCAAGAGGTACTATAGCTTCTACTTTGCATTGTTAAAAGTTGCTTATTTTAACTGAAAACAAGATGCAGTTTATAAATATCTTATATGGTAATTTTATTGTAGGCGCTATACTCGCTTCATCAATGGAGAGTGCGCAAATGTGGAAGAAAAACCGTACACTGCTCCTGTAAGAAGCTTGATGGAATATTCATTTGCAAATTTTCTCAGATGGGATGCGGAAATTGAGAAATGGCAAGAGTCAGTAATATCAGATGAGTAAGTTTTTACAATTACAATTGGTGAATGAAAAGAAAATTAAATTATCATTATATGACACTTATTACTTTTCTGTACATTCTATTTTTTATTTCAGCAAACTTCCTGATTGGTTCAAAAGTGCTATATTTAATGAATCGTACTTCCTGTCCGATGGTGGTTCTCTCTGGCTTAATTATGACACTAGCTCTCTACCAAAAACTGTAACAACTGGAACTGACATACGAGAAGTTGTTGGAAGGTTTGCGTATTTGGAAGCTCATGAGTATCGGATGTACAACACCTACGATGTTCATTTTTATGCTTCGTTCGCTCTAACCATGCTGTGGCCCAAGTTACAATTAAGTTTGCAATATGACTTTGCGGACACGTTTCCTTTCGAAGACACTGAAGGCAGGACATGCTTTTTTGATGGGGCAAGATGTCACAGAAAAGAAATGGATTCTATTCCACACGATGTAGGGGACCCTTGTGAGGAGCCGTTCAGAAAAATAAATTCATACATGATGCACGACATTTCTACATGGAAGGACTTGAACTTGAAATTCGTCCTACAAGTTTTTCGTGATTATAAATTTACGAACAACAAAGTGTACCTGGAAGACATGCTACCAATTTGTAACAAACTTATGAAGAAATGTATGAAATGGGATTTGGATGGAGATGGAATGATTGAAAACTCGGGAACTGCCGACCAGACATATGATACTTGGATCATGAAAGGAACCAGGTATGCATGCATGATTATCAAATTTGCTAGTTTGTTAAGGAGAACTCCTTTGTTTGATACCTTCTCTAAATTAAATTTGGGCGTTTTTCAGTGCATATTGTGGGAGCTTGTGGCTTGCATCTCTTTTTGCAATGATTGAAATGCTTAACGTTTCAAACGACTACACCGGAAAGGATGATGATCTTGATTTGTTCAAAACCACGTTGGCGAAAGGGAAAGACTCATTCCATGAAAAATTGTGGACTGGTGACTACTACAGATTTGATTGCTCAGGACGAACTCATGGAGATAGTATCATGTCCGACCAACTTTGTGGACATTGGTGGCTGAAAATGTGTGGCGTAGACGATAGTGCTGTATTTCCCAAATCCAATGTAGAAAAGGCACTACTGACTTTGTACGAAAAGAATGTATGTAGCTTCAAAAGGGGGGAAATGGGTGCTGTCAATGGAATGAATCCAGATGGAACAATTGACACATTTACTTGTCAAAGCGAGGAAACTTGGACTGGGGTGTCATATGCACTTGCTGCGACGCTACTTGATCAGGTGAATAATCTGTCTATACTTATAGTGTAAGCAACATAGTTATGTGGGCGAATAATTAATTCTATGTTTTTATTTGTAAACTTGTCCTTGTTAGGGAATGATTGACGAAGGTTTTAAGACAGCAGAGGGAATTTACCGAACTGTGTATGAAAAAATTGGAATGGGATTTGAAACTCCAGAAGCACTTCTTCATTCAAAACACTACAGAGCCATCGGATACATGCGTCCATTGGCAATATGGTCAATTTTGCATGCTTGGAAAACCAAAAAGGGTAACTAGATGCGAGAAAGCTACAACTATCCAATTCACATTAAGATACTGCTTAACTTTAAGTCAAATGATGATACAATAGTTCTCTATCCTGATCTTGCCAGTAAATTTTATTTTATTTTTACGATATAAAACTTTTTCTTTTATACTTAAACTAAGAACATTTTTTAAAAAAACATTGAAAGCTCACTTCTGTGAATAATATGGAAATTTTGTAAGTACTCAATTCGTGCATCTTTTTTAAATGGTGAGTCATAAAATCCAACATTTATTAAGATTACTGGTTGGCACTGATTGCGGTTGGAATGCTGCGATTCGGCGTGAACTCGGCTGTTATGCATAGCCTTTTTTACGTTCCTGTAAATCTCACTACCCCCACTCAATTGCATTGACTTTGTAAGAACATTTACGATTTTCATTAGAAAATAACAACATAACGTAACATACAACATTATATATCATTCATAGACTCATAGAAAACAACTAAATTATTTTATCCCTGAAAAGTACTTTATTACAGATCTTTGGTTTACAATTTGCTTGTACTTATTTTTCCCATTCGGAAGTAAATTAACTAGGTGTTGTGACTGGATGACTCCTGGGTTTTCTGATAATTAGTAGGGTCAACAAAACTATGAAGATCATTCCAGCTAGTCCTGAGCCTGTTTCAAAAGAACAATGGCATTATGTATAAGCACGATATTTTTTTTTATTCTTAGTCATTTCCTTACAAACAACGATACTCACCTCCACTAGAAAAGCCCAAAGCATCTCTGTAGAATAATTTGCTTCCTGAACCAGCACACTGTTTCGTTTCATCGCTAAACCGGTTAATTAAAAAATATTTAAACTTTAGGTACTTGTAGAAAGGGATAACTTATGTGACAATGAACGGACTTGAAAATTGAACTTACGTGCAAGGATTTAAGTTGTTGATAAGTACAACGGCCAAACCACAGGAAATTTTATCACAGAAACTCATAGCACCATAAACAAAAGCACCACTTTCAATATTGTTTCCAATTAAATCTGCCGTTATTGAAAGACTAGTGACAAGAATAGCTGAAGAGCCACCCCCTTTAGAATAGAAAGAAAATAGCCAAAATCCATATATGATTGCACAATTTTTTTAGTTAGTGTACAAATGAAAATTTGACTCAGAGTTACATGAATACTTACCTATCAAAATAGCAACTGCGTAAATTGCCCATGCATTGGAAGGCAAAGATAAGTCCATTAACAATATCAAACAAGCTCCGGCGATAATCAAAATAGCACCAATTGAATAAGAAAGCTGCCTTCCGAGGTACTTGTTGAGCATTTTTATCACAAGAGAAATTCCAAAGCCCGAGCAATACATTATCAAAGGAATCACAGCGACAGCACCACATCCCAGTCCTAATGACGTTTCAACATATAAAGGCATATACGACTGCGACAAATTTACAGCTAACCTTGTACATAAGTACAGACAAGCGACCTATGTAAAATTGAAATTAATTTCCGCTTTTAGTAATTTTTCGAAAAACTTTGCACTTAAATTACTAAAAGTTATTTTACTTACAGTGTAAAACTGGGGTAACTTCATCCAATCGCTGACACCCATATGTTCTTTTCCAGCGTTGAGAGACTTCGTGGAGAAAATTTTCACTGGTTCAATCACCTTATTTGCAGAAATCTTGGCTAGCACATTATTCCTCCCAGTACTACTTCTTATGTCATCTTCATCTTCATTGTCACTTGCAAGCAATGCTCGCGTTCCTTCCCCTTCGGCATGAAGATCTGTTGGAGTCCTATTTCTCTTCAGCCTTTTCTCGTCTCGAGTGCTTGAATTTATAGGCGTTCTGGGGGGCTCAATGGGGGCATCACCAGAAGCGGGCATAATTGCGTTATTCTCATTGATGGGATGATGTCTGCTGCTGCCACTTGCAGTCATTGACTCTTGCATTTTAAGAATTGAAACACTTCGCTTTATAATTTGATCAGATTTCTCCTCAACGAAAATGTGGAAAAGTATCGAGAAAATGCCTCCTATTCCTACCGATATCAAAGCAATGTACTAAAAACAAAAGTAAAAAAGGGAGAAAATTTTGAAATAAAAATTATGTGTGCATAAATTAAAATGTGACTGTGATGTGCAGTAAAAGACTTTAATTTGAATTTACTCTAAAACTGGAGAAGTCATCAACCCCGATATTGCAATGTGATTGGCCACCCATATGTGTAAGGAATAGCCAAGTCATTGCGAATACTGTTATATTAGCGCCAACGGTGCAAGCGTATCTACAATGAAATGGGAACAGTAAATAAATAAATGGGTAAAATAATTTAACATGACATAACTAAGGTGTAGGAGTGCAGGCGTTTTTTTTGTAAATCTAAGAAGGTGACCACACGAAAGACAAGGAAAAGATAAATTTTTGGCGAAAAATTACCTTATGGCAAGAACTTCCGTCCTGATTAAGTCATCAGGAGTAAGTTTTGGAACAAGCGCAAGGTGGGATATTTGCGTGCACGCCCAACCGATTTGAAATATGGCGATAAAAGGAGCATAATAAATTGCTTTCTTCCAATCAGCCACTTGAGACCATTCATCACTGTATCCCACGCAGGGTGAAAATATAAATGGGAAACTGATTGTAACTAAAATAATTCCTACAAAGAAGATATTCAAGAATTATTTTAGATACAAAGTTTATAAATAATTTTAAAGCAACTCTTTCTTTCCATGACCAGACATGTCATAAAATATTCAGTAAGACAGCTTACCTAAAAGATGCCACGATTTACACCTTCCATAAGTCTTTTTACAAGGCCATAAATTTTCGACATGATCAGTCTCATATCCCACTAATGGAGTGGCAATCCCATCGACCACCTACGGTTTCAAAAATCATTAAAATACAGCAATTACAACGCTACCACTTTTCCACAACTTTTCGAAGTTTTTAGTTAAAATATGGTTATCATCTCACCTGACCCCAAAAGAGCAATGCAGCAGCATAGCTATCATTGAACTTGACTACTTTCTGCATATACAACAAAAAATATGTGAACCATAATGAGGCACAAAGGTCATTGAGAATGTGACCACTTCCTGCGATTAGACGCTGACCTCTACTCAAATGGAACATAGTTTCTGGGGTGGAATGCGAGCTCGACGCTGATGATATTCCCGTTCTTAGGCTTGTATCATTGTTGGTATTGTCACTTCTACAATACACCGTTTCAGAGTCCGTTGTATTATTGCCGTGATCATCTTGGGAAACGGTTTCCACACGAGTTTGTTCACGCACCTCAACGCTCACTTGAATGTTTCTGTCACTCATTTTGATTTAAGTAAAGTTTACTATGAACTAAAACGTTTGTACTTTTGTGGTTAAAAAACAAGAAATTAAATTTTCACAAAGCTTCTTCACTATTAAAAATTTACTTTTTTTCTACAAAATTGTGCTACATAATATCACAGAAAAGGTTAAATGAGGGCTTATTTAGGAGAATCGAAGTTCATCATTAGTAGAGTTTTTGTTTGCTCTCACAGCAATATTTTGAAGACAATGGCTTGACGGCTTCATAATTTCGACTGCTGGAATGCGATGGCTGCAAAGGAGGTTTTAATGTCTGATGTCTGAAAAATAAAATTTATTCAAATAAAATATTATATCATCGTACGTGCTGAGTAGAATAAAAGTACACAATAAAAGTATTCATTAAATTAAAATTAAATTTATGTTACAGAACCGTGATGCAGAATACAATGCTGACAACAACTATAACTATTAGTACATACGACTTTAATGAAATCATCTAAGAAAATTCATTTCAGGTTAGCTATCGATAGGCAAACATTTGATGCTGAATGTTTGTTTGTCTCTTGTTTTTCGTGTAAGGTTAAAGGTGAAGGTGTCTTTGACTTTTCTTGATATTTAAAGATCACAAAACATTTTATCACTTCTCTACCGACCAACTCTCGTCGTCGGCCCTCTGTGTCAGCATGCGTTAACCCTTTCTTCTATTAAGATAAATATGCATTTCATATATACCTATCTATGGATGTAATTGTGTGAAACGCGTGGGTGTCTGTCTGTCCAGTCCCAGTCCATCGGCTTTTGGAAATACTAGGCTAATTTTTGTGCAAAAGATATAAGGTAGATTATTAACAAATTATTACAGGATTTTATTTCGATTTCGGCTCTGGGTGACAGACAGATAATTTTGTCGAAACTAATATGTAATCACACGGATAGTTTAGGAATTTCGTACATCTAATTTCAGTAAATGATATCATAGTATCATCATTAGATATGATGATAGGATTGCAGTGGTATAAAACAAATAATAATATTTAGGCATGAATAATAAATAAATAAATTGTATGCATTTTATACATTAATACATTACGTGATTTTTCATGGAAAGCTACCATTAACCGTTGCTTTGCTAGTTTGCTGGAGAACTTGTATAGAATTGGAACAACATCGTCGTGGAAGTTTCAGGGTTAAAATGTGTATTTTATTTACTTATGGAATAAAGTGTCAAATCTTAAATAAATCCAAATAAACTAACCTTCAAAAATTCATAAAATATTTCCAACACCTGTCTGATTTTTGATTTATTTCCTTATTATTCTGTTGTTTCACTGTTCCATAGCAGTTTTGAAAAACATGAATAGAAGAGTCCGAAATACATAGATTAAAGTTTAAAGTCAGTAGTAAGTTGTCTTCTAATGTTTTCACATAATATTTCATGCCATGTCGAAACACAAGTTGTTTGTATGTCCTTCATAGCGTGATTTATATTCCCTCCCAGTCATAAAATAATATTAAAGAGAAAGTAGGTAAAAAAAACACTATAAAATTTCATGGATAGTGCCCAATCTCCGTACCATCTTCAGCACATAACCCATCCAATAAGTCTAGTTAATTGTTTGAAATCGAAAAACTAAAATGACCCTTTAACTGTTTAAGTACTTTTGCATATCATGTCACGAAAAGATGACAGACAAGAAATAGCTTGATAACGTGCGTGCATTGTTTGATCAAACGTTTAATTACTGTTTCTAATTAGACAATGTCTGATATTATAGCAAGGATGAATGAACACACGTTAACCTAACTTGTCAAATACGATAAAAGGTTCACACAAATTCAATTATAACATTTTTTGACATAAGTAATATACTGTATACTGTACGATTGAAAAAGCTTCGTTGTATGGATAAATACTGTTTTCTGGGAGTACATCAGAACATTTAACCATACGCTATGATGATCGTGAATCGTCATATAATGTCAGACACAAACCAATGTTAGGGTCACACAAAATGACGCACTTTTTGAGCTATTAATACTTTGCTATAAGGTAGGATGAAATACATTCAAACCTTAGTTCCTGTCAGCAAACTATGCACAATCATGTTTGACTGATTTGGTGTGAGTAGTGATAAAAAGAACCTTAAATGACTCATTAACTGGGGTAAAACGAAACTACAATATTGAGATATTTTATCGGAAAACAAAATGATTTAGAATGACAGTAAATGTCAATGAATCACCATAAAACTATGTTATCAAGCAAGTGTCAGTGAGAATTAATGCTTGCAGCAGGTCCTTCTTTTGTTCTTGCAGACATGTAATATTCTTTGTATTTTGTATTTGTGAACTAACCTTTTAGTTCCAGACTAAATGACATCACGTCCCTTCCTATGACTGTATGACTTTTGATGATTTTCCTCCCACCACAACAAACGCTAAACACCACAAAACCAGAATTTCTATCACATTTTTTAAAGTTGCCCGAAAACGATGAATGATTGCTGCAACTTGATATGTGCTAATATTCTATAACTATACCATATAAAAATATAGGAAACCCCATTAAAACTAATAAAAACATGCCATGTTTATAACACACTTTGACTAGACTAGACCATTCATAAATTTTATGGCAAATACACACACGTCTTCTCCTTCCTCATTCTAATTCTAAACTACAAGTATACCTATATATGTATGATCACACAGCGCAGCTTTAGCACTTTAATCACACTTGTTGATAACACAGAAAGTGGCGCACATCAAATTGGCTGTGCCTTGTGCCTCAATTCATCAAATCGTACACACTGCAATTTGCAAATTTATGCGATCAATTATATTGACAAAACGGAAGGGAATGCAAAAGTGAAAGAAAATACTTCCTTTTGATGGTGAATGGGGAACTAATTTTTATCTCTGTGCATATTTGCGTGAGAACTGAGAACTATCGTAAACACAAGTCCACACTCGCACTAGTTTTATCCACCTTAAAACATCCATGCAAAGTTAACTTATTGACAAGCTGTCTACGTACAAACAACCTATATTAAATTGTTTAAAAAATATACGTCCCATTTTAGCAGATAATTCATAATTCCTATGCATGTAAAAACATTTAAATTTGCTTTGAAAGTGTTTTGAATTGATTTTATGCCTTTCCTCTACATCTGTACACAGATGAGAAATGACGCAGACAATTCAGACAAGACTTGGAGCCTGACAGCTTTCGGTAATAAAACATGCATGCCAAAAAATGTAAAGAAGAATCTCTGCTTGCAGCTGGTGACGATGGTGGGGGCTGTTTTTTAATACTTACTTTACACAGCCCACAAACAAACAAGTGAACTATAACGTAGGGAAAGAGTATAGCAAGCAGTGTGTAGACTAGGGAGATTCGGGTGGTTGTTTGACTGTGAATGAAATGATCTGATGCTGATGTCTTATGCAATTTAAAATTTTGCATAAGACTAAGACATTAATCGACACATCACGGTACTAACCTAACGCATGTAACTGATCTTTTATTAGGGGTTTAAAAATACAGAATGCAAAACATCCGACAAGAATTTGTTCATTGACAAAAGGAACTTGATGCTCTGAACTTTTTCATACAAACAAGTTTTCTTGCAGAGAGCCATGCGTGGTATTTTACAAAGATTTAAAAAAGCATACCTAATTACGGTAAAAGATGCAAAAATTGATTTGTCTAGTTGGAATTTAGTTTAAGTTGTAAATGGACATTTAATTCCGATGGCAAGTTCCAGTAAAGTGTGATAAATGACCCTGAAAGTGCTACGCCACCGAAACCATCAACGTAGTTTTGATACTGTATATGCAAAAAAACTGAAAATTTGAATGTGCAAATGTAAGCCAAGTATGTTGACTACTAGAAACATATTATTTAGAAAGAAGGTAAATAGTGTATGCGTAATATGCAATAAAAATGCTTAAATTCCAGGCAAGAAATTTCAGCAATGCGATGGTTTCGGGAAAGCCCAAATTTATTTCTTCGAATTTCAATAATGCAACATGGTGGTTGTCGTGTTTATTTGCGGCAAGGCAAGGCAATACATAAGTTATTTATTTTGAGAGATGAACGTAGCTCTATCGAGAACAATTAATTTCAAGAATATTTCGATGTTTTATTGATTATATAGCTACTTATCAGAAAATACCTACACCTGTTTAAACTCGAACGATAAAACTAAAACTTTTATCAGGCAGGTTGCGTATTGCATTAGTTTTTCGATATACATACCTATTTTAACCTATGTACATAATGTATGACACAATTAAAGCTTGATATGATACATGATAAATATTACAATGAAAATAACGATTACGATATCAGATCAATTTATAAATACAGCACGCCGAGCGTGAGTAATTATTACACAACTAACCCCTCTCCATGAAATTGATTAAAAATCAGCACGAAGCGATGAGGGATTGAGAAACTTGGCTGCGACTATCACAACGTTGATTTAATTACTTTAAAACTTCACTGCGAAAATGTGACATGTGTAAATGAATATAGAACACTAAATTGTAATTTTAAGACAAGTAAGTTCTCACGACAGCTTTGATTGGCTGCCGGCATAGTGCACAATTAGATAGAGCAGTTGCGCAACGTGTACAAGAAACTAAATGTCCGCAAGGGAGGAATACTATTCCCACTTGGTTATCCATACAAATTTTGCATAATGTTTGCTCTCTCAATTTGCGTACTTCTTCTTCGAGATCATTATCTGTAAAACAGAAGAGAAAAGAAAAAAAAACATGAATTTTTATTTTTTCGGAATTTTGAATGCCACAACTTCAGTAATTAAATTTTGAAACATACCTTTGTCGAGTGTAGCACAGGCTTCTCCAGAGCCTTCACTATGCTCATCTTCTCCACTAGATCCTTCTGTCGTAACACATTCAACTCCGCTATCGCCACTTCCACACCTGGTTGCTGGTACTTTAGGTTTGGGTGCTTTCGACGAAGTGGCAGTGATAGTTTCCTCGTCACCACTACCACTAGAATTTTCAGACGATGAGCTAGATGATGTTTCCGCTGAGCTGCCAGATCCAGTTCCATTGTATGTCAAACTACTAGAGGAATTATTAGGGCGATGACTTGGTCTCTGCCTCGGTGCGGGGCTCAGGTTTTCCTCTTCGTCATGTTCATCTGTTTCTGTGTCCGAATCCGATTCATACTCCGAGTCCCGTCCAAGAACAGCTTCCAACAGAGCTTCTGTTGTGAGGAATGGTTGCCCTGTTTGTTGAATTTTTCTCTGAAGAGCTCCTTTCACTTTTGCTAGCTCCATTCCCATTTCCAATGCAGCCTAAACAAATAACAGAGAAATTTTATTATACATATGTTAAAATTACATAATTTCCATTTCATGCATATCTGTTAATTAACATTGAGAAATAAATACCTGTACAATTGGTGTATCAATTAACTCTCGAAGCTCTTGGTCTGAGACTCGACGAGGTGGGTTTCCATTAGTAAGGGCTGAATGCTTGTTTGAATTTAAATACTGCTCCAAAACCAAAACAGTCGTCGTCAGCATATTATTTACACCATTAGTAATCTGAACATTTATCAATGAAGACAACGTGTCTGCTCTCACCTGTTGTGACATAACAGGAGGTTTGGACTTCGTTACTTCTTTCACGAAACCATCTCCCTTGTTGAGGATCACGTAGGTACAATTAGCAAACCAACGAGCATGCTCCAGCCACGGATCATCTGATGACTCCCAATTTCGTAAACCCCCGTCGCAGTAAAAGCATTTAACATGGTCTCTACGTCCAATGTAGAAAAACCCTGCTTCTGCCATTGTTTCAGGTGTCTGTCCAGTTTCTACGGGCCAATTTGTAAACGTCTTTACTCTTGAATGAACCGTCACAAGACTGGGATGGGCAGGACCATTTCCGCACGTTTTAATACCCAAACTAGTAACAACTTCATTTCCGTTTCCTCCAAGAGGTTGAGCGCCTCTTACTGATGCTAAAAATGCAAGAAAAGAAATTAAGTACACTAACTAAACAACGGAATAATTTTTCTTATTGGTGTATGACAGAAAATCGTAAGCATACCTGGCTGATCCGTGGCCAGAGATAACTGACTAATATCTGGTGCATATGGACCACACACGTCAACACCAGCAACATCATCTTGATTTGAGGAAACAGCTCCTTCTTGATCCAACGGCACGTTTCCTACCGGAAGGCCGCAGATAAAGGGACATCTAGGGAAATGGCGCCTGTGTTCTGCTAAAGGATTATCCCCTTGCTCCCATTCTCCAGCCACACCACGGCAAAACGCACACTGAACCTGGAAACATTAAAGAAATAGAGATGCAAATTAATACACGATTGCAAACTTTTATGAACTGTGAGATAAGAGTAAAATTTCAAGCATAGTATAGTGAAATTACCTTATCGCCATCTTGTAAAAAGAAAAATCCCGCATGTGCACATTCTTCGGGTCTGATAAATGGAATGGGCCATCCTGGAGGCTGAGAAAAACTTTCCAGTCTGGCACGTTCAGATTTCAGGGCATCAAAATCACGTGGCCTGCTAAAAGGATTAACCTCCATCCTGTAAAATAAATATAGTACAATTTTTAATGATGTACTCAAATATTTAAATTGAATTACAAAAAATCTAAAATCTCAGTCGCTATTCCTTGTGCAACCTCAATTTACGCAATATTTAACTCAGTAAAGCCAACTTGTGTAACATTATACACGAAGTGTAGGCGTGTTCAATTATGCCCAGCCATATTCTGTCATATTTAATTTATGACAAAGCTTATTAGTCAGGCTTATGATATTCTCAACAAGTAAATATTACGACATCTCTTCCAAATCCAACTACAAACTTCAGAATACATACATGCATAGATCAACAAAGAAATGCAACCACAACATACGCCCTCATGTATGTACCCCATCTACTCTGCAAGCGTAAAGTTTTAGGAACACAACTGGGGCAAAATGAATTGCTACAACTGAACTTTCTTTTGGTGCATTTTTATAATACTACTTTATACTACTGGCTGTACTGAGTGAATAGTAATCATTCCCCATCATAAAACATTATAAATTTTGATCACAAATGAACAAATCTGGGGCAATACCGTTTAACCTACTTTTGGGTTTTAAACTTTATTTCACAACTTTAGAAACTTTATAACTTGTTTACATTTTAAACTGACAAAAACACTTACGGTCTTGGAACGATCATCCGAGCCACTGGTTCAAGACAACGAGAATTCAAAGAATTGCTGTTACTAAAATTGTTACTATTATTGCTGTTCCTTTCTGTAGCGTTATCGTTTTCCATGGGCGTTGTTGAAGTAACTGGTTCCACAATATCCTCCGCAGCTGGGGAAGTTGATGCACTCGTATTTCGATCAATTGTTGAAATGTTGTCCATTGTGAAAGAGATGAATCCTATTCAGTTAAGTAACGAGAGGAGATTGTTTCTTCTTGTCTGATCTTCTAAAACTGTACTTTCTCAGCAGCGACTTTGCTTCCTTTGTCAAACAATTAAAAACACACTTTCTGAGTCTTCTTACAACATTATAACAACTTACAACACCACAATCTGGTTAAACTTAAACCAATAAACTAGTAATTCCACTGTTTGGACTACATTCTTGGAACCTACAATCGTGGAATGCACTGCTTGGTAAGGACGTACGTATGAATAATCGATTCCTTTCGATTACAATGCAAAAGAACCCAACAAAAATGTTATTCATAATAAAAATGCATTGTAATACATGACTATACACCACTGCGTCGTTGTTTTGACCACACAATGAAAGCACAACTTGCATGCATGGCTTATAGCACGTAAACAGCACAAGAAGGATCGATCATTCGTAATTTTTCCACAGCAAACTATATAACTATCAAACTATCCTCCTAACACCCATGAATACGCTTGATGCATGCTCTACTCTGGCTCTATATAAAGATCTTCAAATACATTTTTTGTTGCAAGGAATGTTACCAACAACCAAAACTATTATCAACACAGAGCTTGAGCTGTGCTAGCAACTTGCAAGGTCCATTTAGTACAAAAAGTGGTATAAAACAGGACTGCGGTGGGGTTCATTTGGGTAGGGGGTGAAGAAGAGGATACAGAAAACGTACATAACATTTGTGAGATTGTACCAGACATCACATGAAATGCAATGAAAATATCCTGTTTTCAAGCTATATGGGCATAAGCCCCATAAACCCAGCCTACAACCAACCAACAATATCATGCGATTTCCCACACGTAAGGACATATGCATGCAACTCTGATAAATATAATTTTACAACTTGGTGGGGGAAGGGAAGGTATAAAAATGATTTATTACAGCAACAATAAAAGAGAAACTTACATTTATATATGTATTTGTCTGTGTACCCCGTAAATGTAACCTTTGGAATTTCAACGATGAATTCCTCTTTACTTATTCTTCTTAGCATGTAACTAGACACAAAAATACGTTTTCATCTATCCTCGCCACAGAAAATTTTAACAATAATGATGTGTATGTAAAGTTATTCTCATCAGTTACAAAAAATACCCCTCTTCAGCCATATTTGGCCTAAAGGCAAACTACTTTGCTTGTATGTTATGTTAGATCTTAGAGAGATTCACTATCTCGTGCGATTTCAGTTTTTCACACACACATAAACAAATATATGTTTATCATTTTGCTGAGCACGCACAAATGAGTCACCGGGTTTGAATTAAACTATCTATATACCTTAATAACTTTGACCTTGTCCTGATACCTTTATTTTGGATTTTTTACTCAAATAAATGCACTGCAAGCTAGAATGGAACATTTTCTGCCACGTAGATGAAATCAATACCACTTACGTTTCTTAAGTAAGCGATGCGATGCAGTATATTATGTTATTTTAATAGCCTTCAACAATTAGTTCCGATTTCCTGGAAGAATCTTCCAATAAATGGAAGTAAGAAACAAAAGAGACAAAAAACCGTATAAAAACTATGATCCTCCTATAGCAAACCTTTTTAAAACTTAATTAGCAGCTTAAAATTGCATATAAACCGACGCTTTCGTTAAAAAACGAGATTATTAGCTAAAAGCAAGAATATCCTGTGTTTTCTGATGTCTTTATCGAAATATTTTATCGATTTATTGATTTGGTTTTACGGAAAAGCCCAAGAGTGGATAAAACTACTTACAAGAAAGTCGAAACACACAGACAACGATGCGAAACAACTTGTCAAGTTGTTGGACGAATAAAGTTATAAATTTTTAATTACAGACAACTGACTGGCCTGGCCGGCTGTCCAATAGTACAGTCTCACTTCACCCCAAAAAAATGTTATTACGTTTTAGAATGACGTTTTCTGCTGGAGAAGGTGCGCAAATCGACACTTTTATGAAATTATACGCTGTCTCGCCCTGGTTTTGTTTTTGTATGGAATCGATCAATAATGGAAAAGTTCAGTTACCCATAATACCGTTGCCGTTACTGTGTAGTGTCCAATGGACACTTTCCACTGCCCAGCTAGTCCAGCATAGTTTTACGAGTTACGTGACTACTACCTATGTTATGTCATTTTGGTCAACAACCGGCAACTAAATTGAAGTATCGCATGACAATTTATAAACTAGCGGATATTTTCCAGATAAAATCGATGGAAGAAGTAAACAAAAAACGTTGGCTTATTTAACACGTAAAAAGCTGAAATTTATTATATAAATCGTCGAATCATTGAGCTACCACGTGTACAAGATGGAATTTACATCCCTGTTTGAGTATGATGCGATTCAGCGTGATTACACTACAAAGTTTAATGTAATTGCCATTAATATTAACTTAAATTGACCTACTGATCAATGGTCTCATAATGTATGGAAGCTTCTAAAGCACTAAATGTATTTGAAAGTCAAAGTTCAACCTCATGCAATTCTACCTTTCGATGCGCGTACAAAGTTAAGTCGGAATTCTGGGAAAGAATGTATTGATGTTTAATTCAAACTTCACTATCAGTATATTCTGGACCCTTATACATTTAACATGACACCATTCTTAAATGCACGAAACATGATACTACTTTTATGAATCGGATTACTTTTTCTCAGGAGCACAAACGTTTTCTAGTATTTGTGGTGTGATGATGTCATCATGCAATCTCGTTATTCTCGTTCATTCATTTTTAAGTATTAACATTAAGCACATAAAACCTTTTTTGTATAGAAAAAAAGAGAAGGGAGATATGAGATCAGACGCCATATTTTCCATCCAAAGCTAACTCTTTGCACAAAAAAGTGTGTACGCAGTACTCACTGTAATCTATTTTTGAGTTCTGAGGTGACGCGCTTCCATCCCTCTTGAACAACTATTGTGCTACTCAAGATGAAAGAATGTTTTTGTGCGTCTTCTTTACTGAGAAATCGATGAATATGACACTGCACTTATTCCAAACAAAAATTCATGAAAAGCCGGGATTTACTATACATGCCCTATAGTTTCATATTATCAATATCAATACGTTTGACATTGCATTGAAATGTTGACAGAACGCAAATAGAATGTCAATAGTTTGAAAAATAGCTTATTCATCAAAAAATTCTTCCTGAGTCCAGACGCAAACTGACGTTGACGTACATATGATGTAATATGAAATGGAGTTCTGATAAGGTTTCTCAAATCTGATCTGAACTTTTTCTTCGCCTGAGTTTTCTTTGGGTACTATTTTTACTCTCCAATCTCATTATCGATGCATTACTGAATTGAATTACTGAGACACTGTTACTGTCAACTAAATGCTAATACTAAAGATAAGAATTAGACTTTGATTTCTCATGAGTCATATCCTGTCTATCTTTAACCAAGAAAAAATTTAACTGGAAACTGCACATACAGCAAGTTATGAATGAGATACAAATATAAGACTGTGATCTCCAGTTAACATACATGCAAACCTAATTTGAACGTGCATGAATTTTTATGGCATAGCTTTATTAGGTGCAACTGTACTTAGCACTTAAGAAAATACGTATAAAATTAGCTGAGATTTAACCATGCAAAAAATAAGCTTTTGTGTCATGTCAAGAGAGTATTACGCGACAGTGCAGTGTTATGTAACGTACTTAAACTTATGAGTATTGATGACTTTAATTGGGATTTTGCGAAAAAGGCCGTCCCGTAAAAATACAAGATGTGCTTTCTAACGCTGCTTCCGACTTCCGGTTCCGACTAACAGCCAAGTGCAGAAAATTGGTCATGAGTCATGACTATGATCATGATCACTATCACATTTTGTCAACGGCTATTGGAAAAATGAACCTCACTGAAGTGGAAAATTTCTTTTAATAGTTTAAAGTACTAAATTACACACTTTCATACTTACCAGCTTCTACCAAAGACGTTATATTCTAATCACCAACTTTCTCCAAATTATGGACATTGAACACTACTCGTACAACTGTTTCACTTTCAAATTTTAATCCAAGTGCCGTAATAGTTTATAATGTTTAGCTTTCCATTACTATCAGACTTGCTGCGGAATATAAATTTGAATTTAGAAATATTATGACGGTAATCAAATGACACAAAAACTATTAACTGGCCTTTTTCATAGCATTAATCACAACGAACACTACCACTTCGCAAAAAAAATCTAGTCACTGTCGCCATCAGCTTCCAGAGCTTTCCTCCAATTTTTCCTCCAGTTATGTATACTGTGCACCCTCACCCTAACCCTATCCACGAAAAATGTAATTGATTCTGCCTAATCCAGCCTGATCTGATGTTTTGGTACATTTTCGTGTAAGCTTCATAAGGAAACTTTCACATTTTTGTCATTGACAGTTCACCAAAATGTGACATGTGAAGGAAGGGTAAAGTGAAGGGAAACAATGAAATCCTAAAAAAAGAAAAGCTCATAACACAAAGCAAAAGCGTCCTTTCGTGCATTCACCATCCATTCACCAAAACAGTAAAGATGAAAGAAGTAGGCAGTCGGTATCCAATCCAGCAAGAGTTTCATTGAAACAAGATAACACATGACAGGCATACCATACTTGTAATACAGAGGCGCCAACTACATAATGCCGTGTTTTGTTGATGTTGTAGTGTGTGGATGTGTGAAAAATTGAGACAAATTAATCATAGCAATTTGTTTATAAATTAAAATTAACAATTCAGCACTATTGTTCATTTAAATAATTGATAAAAAAAGATGTAAATAAGTGGTGCCACAATATTTGAATTGGTAACTGTGAAAGTCCATGTGAGACAGACACGATCAGTGGTAAAGTTAGAAGAAAACATTGTACCGGCTGATTATCAGCTGTAATAAAGGTAAGGAAAGTTGCACTTTTGCGAACTTAACTGGAGAATAATGTAAGGTGGTTATTAGTTTGTGCGACTTTAATATCACCATTTATGTCTTCAATATAATTGTAGGAAGAAGTCGTACGAGTCGTAATTTCGAAGTGAGGAAAAATGGATTTTCAGCATCGAGCTGGGGGGAAGACTGGATCTGGTGGACAGGCATCATGGTCGGAAAGCAATCGGGATCGGCGAGAGCGACTTCGCCAGCTGGCGTTGGAAACGATTGATTTGAATAAGGATCCATATTTTATGAAAAATCATTTGGGTACTTATGAATGCAAGCTTTGTTTGACATTACACAACAATGAGGGGTCATATTTGGCGCATACTCAAGGAAAGAAACATCAAGCCAATTTGGCCAGGAGAGCGGCTAAAGAAGCTAAAGATGCTCCTGCCCAGGTGCAATTTTGAATTAGTACAAGAAAAGTATTAAAATTGTTTGAATCTAAAAATGAATTCTTGAAGTAACGACGATTTTCTTAATTTAGCCTGCTCCAGAAAAACCGAGAGTTGAGCCTAAGCGATTTGTTAAAATTGGACGTCCAGGTTATCGAGTGACGAAACAACGCGACTCGGAAATGGGCCAGCAATCACTCTTGTTTCAGATTGATTATCCAGAAATTGCTGATGGGATAAATCCTCGTCATCGATTTATGTCTGCATATGAGCAGCGCGTGGAACCTCCAGACCGCAAGTGGCAATACATCCTGTTTGCAGCAGAACCTTATGAAACTATTGGATTCAAAGTTCCAAGTCGTGAAGTTGACAAGGTAGATATTTTATGTGAATTTTAAACTGATGACTACATCATTCAGTTCAGTATGACAAATACTAAATCAATATTTGGTCGTTAACAGACTGAGACGAAATTCTGGACATTCTGGAATAAGGACACAAAACAGTTTTTCCTACAGTGTAGTTTCAAAATGGAACACCACAAACCTCGTGGTGGAATGCCACCACCCCCACCTCCTCCTCCATCTGGGCAACAATTTCTTGGTATTCCTCCCCCACCACCACCTCAAATGTAATAGTAATGGACTAGTAACGGTAAAAAAATACCAGGATAATGTTTACTTTGAAATAAGAAATAATCAATTTTTATAATTATGTGGATGTCAAGTTTGAAAGTCTTTTGTTTTTGTAAAACATTTAATAAATCGACTGTTTTTGACAATGGATCAACACGTTGAAGTATACCTTGAGTCGAGTTGTTCTTATAATTCCGTTTTGTCAAGATTTTTTGTTACAGATACAAATTTTCTGGGGAGCGCTTCTTGAAGTCCAGTCAGTCGTGATGGAATATCTTCGTCCCATATTCCAGTTTCTACTGCAATTTCGTAGAATGAAATAGGCTTCTTGTATCCTCCACTGTAATGTTTCCAGAATGGTTCTTTCTCCCATGAGTCAATTGGTTCACTGAAATTAGGGATTCAAGTTGAATAAAGATAAACTTAGAAATACTACAAATTATAATTTTAAGGTACATAGGTCATAAGCTTACGTTGTATGAACAAAACTAGCCCATAGCTTTACAAATTTTTTGGAGAATTCCATGATCTGTACTGGTTTGTCATCGCTATAATCTGGAGCGTCATAACTTGCTCCAGGAAATAGGTACTGTAATTCATCTCCATGAGATATTCCTGCAAAGGAAATTTGATTCTTGTTTGAGTATGCGATTTATAAATAGTATACAACTGACACGG
This sequence comes from Entomobrya cf. arborea Gr-Col-00668, assembly GCA_034699025.1. Lineage (NCBI taxonomy): Eukaryota > Metazoa > Arthropoda > Collembola > Entomobryomorpha > Entomobryidae > Entomobrya > Entomobrya cf. arborea Gr-Col-00668. The sequence continues at coordinate 32,542 of JAQIWN010000219.1, forward strand.
AAATAAGCTGATTTTTTTTTACCATGATCTCCTTCAATATCAAAAAGGTATTTGACTGAGCTATAATCCCCAGAAAATCTGAAAACGAAGGGAAAAGTACGGCCTTCCAAATGTCGCGAATGCATTTCCACGGACGCCACAACCGGCTCCATAAAATAACGATCAGTCAACATTTCTCGAAGTGACGACCATGTCATTTCTTCTATTTCATAATGCTCAAAGTAATGGTGTCGGATTCTCTTTGAAATTTTTTCTTGTTCAGCCGGCTTCAAATGTTGGTAGCCCAATAAAATAGGAGCCTTTTCTTCCCAATCTTCTTCAAGAGCTTCAGTCAAATTTTTGTCAAGAATAACTAGAAAAAATTATTTTTTAAATAAGTATAGCACATTTAGCAAATAGTTTTTTTTATTAATGAAGAATAGTTTTACTTGGTATATCAAGAATTGCGCCGTCATCTTCAGTAAATCCTGTGATCCAATTAACGTTATTATAGTTTCCACTTTGAATAATTGATTCGGGATCTTCCGAAATAAAACTTCCTCTTCCTTTTGATTCAATTACAGGACCAAATGTTACAACTGGATAGACGTACCAATCCTGAAATTCCAATCACCCAAAAATTAATAGAAGCGTATTTCATCGTGAATACGATAAAACTGCAATGATAAACGAAAAACAAATACTCAATACCTTAAACTTCATGTGAGCTACTGTCAAATCTTCTGCCGATTTTGATTTCAAACAGTCAATAGTATCTTTACTAGATGATTCTAGGTTTTCGGGTATGGGGCAATCCAATTCAGTTGCCAGTTTAATTGCATATTCCCTGGGATTATTCTGGACTGCCCAAAAGTTCAGAGCTGTACCTGAATGAGAAATGGCTGCTCGGAATAGCCCTGCAATGAGAATTTACACAGATGACATGTGACATTATGTACTACTCCGTGGAATAGTTCATGGAAAAGGTTTCCCCTAAATTGAATAACTACATAACTACTAATTTTGTTCAACTTACCGATACTCTGTTCTGAGAGCATATGCAAATGCACAGAAGCACCCCCAGCGCTGTATCCAGCGATTGTAACTTTAGTAGGATCACCTCCGAAAGCCTGGATATTCTTGTTGACCCACTTTAAAGCAAGAAGTTGATCTTTGAGACCAATGTTCGCCATAGGTTCGCCTTCTTCACCAAAACTTAGAAAACCTAATTTGAAAATTATTTTTACAATCGTTATCAAAATGCTGCATCTACGAATCGAATAACCTAGCAAATAAATCCAGATATTAAATACCTTGAGGGCCTAATCTGTAATTAATCGAGACAACGATAACGTTCTCGTCAACGAAATATTTTCCTTCAAAACCATTGCCAGACCCACTCGCATAACCTCCGCCGTGAATCCAAAACAAAACTGGGAGCTGGCCATTTGTGTCAAGCTATAAAAAAAATGAAACGTTTTACCAGTTAACTAATTAAGTTTTAAATGAATTGTCTAATTTTACCGTTGGAGTATACACGTTTAAGAAAAGGCAGTCTTCGTCACCACTGTACTCCACTTTATCTGGTTTTAACAAATCAGTTTGAGAGCAAATACTTCCGAACTCTTTCGCTGGACGAATTCCATCCCAAGACTTGTGCTTTTTTGCTACCTAAAGTAGTTGCAATTTGCAATGAAGTTAGTCGAAGTTGATTGTACATTGCATTGTATAATTATCTTAAGTTCATGTGGAAATCAGGTCAAAATTGACACTACTAAATCTGTCTCACTTTGCCCCATTAGTAATTTTATAAGTACCTCAAAACGTCCTGGATAATCAGCGTATGGAATCCCAAGAAAAGCGTAGTATTGATTTCCATTTCGTGATATCCTTGTCAAGCCCTCCAATTTTCCGTGGTTTGACACGACAATGGGTGCATCAGTAGCGAGAACCCACCCCGCGTGGCAAACAAGAGCCACGCATATCATGTTGAAAAGCTTCATAATGCCAGGCCAGTGCACTTACACTGCTATTCCAAAGCTAAATCTATTCAATTTTCTCTTTCAAAAAGTATTTAAAAAATCGTGATCAATTAACTTTCAGCAGCCGGTCTGCAAACATATGACATAACTGTTGTCTCGCTCTCATTACTGCCGTAAAGAAAATTATTTCAGGAAAACTATGATGTATGCTCCAAAGCTCAAGAGCTGTTTTTTCGGGATTTGATAAGAGCTATCATTAATTGATTATTATAAGGAATGATATTGACATAGCAAGAGTCTCAGCCATTAATTTAAAAGCAGTTTGTGGTGGGTCGTAATTTTAATCAGTACATTTCTTATACTTCTCAGGGTATCTCAGTGTGACTCTTGTCAGGTTTTGAAGGTCACGACGTTGTTAGTTCAACTAGTTCCATTAAAACTTAACTTTGAAGTATATACTGAATTGAATAGACTATTCCAAGATATACGGATGTGATGTGTGCATAGTGCAGTATGAACAAAGATATCTCCCCTTTTCCATCTCATCCACTCATCCATCGTCATGTCTTGTGTTTATCATAAAATCCTGTTGCAGACTCAAATGCTAACAATTTTTCATGAATTTCTACATATTGTACATCCAGTCATGCAGGCAGTTCCTTATCATTTGACTTGCAGTACATTAATTCAAATTGAATGTAATGTAATATATAGCAACTTGTAAGTTAATAACTCGGAATAATAAAAAACAAGCGTGGTTTTTCAAGCCAAATAGAGATTTCATTTTCATACGTCCACCACTTTTACATGCTCTATATGCTTTGCGCTGAAAATATGAAGTACGCTTGTGTTGGTCGGATAAAAAAGTACATAAAACTTACATCACATCGTATCGCTTCGCCAAGAAGAGTAAAATGAAGAACAAGATCGAGAATCGAGATCACCTGACAACTGCCTTTTGAGCAGATGTTGTGGTTGTGTGAGTGCAACCCTTTCTTTATGTCCCATGCATGCATATTATTCCTCGTTGATTTCTTACTCACCTATAATATTAAAATCGCTTTCGGGTGCTTTGCATTGCAAGATGTATTTTTTATGTGCATGCATAATCTAGTCCATATAGTAAAACAAAAACAAGCAAGATCTTTGAAAACGTGAGTGAAAAAGTTTTCACTTGAGTTGAGGGTCACCACAACAAAATAAGCTGTTTGTTGGGAGTTGGGTTGGGACTAATACGTACAGCAAAAATAATTGGAGTTAACAAAATGAATGCATGTTGACACAGTCCGCTATTAAATGATTTTAATTTGCACCACCTCCTCAGGAACTGGCATGAAAACAAGGTGAATATAGAACCTTCTGGAGCTGACAATAGACAAAATGGGTAATCCGAAGTTACAAGAAGAACTGGACGAGCTTCGGGCCAAAGTTCAAGCGAAAGTGCCGTGTATAACGAAGGTTATGACTTGGTGCCAAGAATATGTTAAGGTAGAAATAAGGTACGTTGTCATTTGTAAAATTTAAATAATTCATTAAAAAATAAATCGATCTCAGAATGAGTAAAAGTTGTCAATTCTTTGTTTCAGTATTACCAAGTTTCGAACACTGATAATGACGTTACGATTTCCGGTGCAGTATCCAGAAAAGCACATGCTTGTAGAATTGACCTCTAAAACGCTCGGATTCAATTTCCTCACAGGACTATCAGCCCAGTGTGAAGATGAATGCAAGAACTGCAGTGGTAACAATGAAATATGAATTTTTCTAAATATTGATTTGCTAGATAAATTGATAACTTTTTAGATGAAAAAAGTTTTCGAGCTTTTTTTTAATTTTAAAGGGGAGCCTCAGATATTACGGATTATCCAGAAAGTTTCCAAGTTTCTTGAGGAGAAACCATTATGCTGCTGTGCTGACGAGATCTCAAACATCAAACGGGACTTACTGAAAAGTGAGGATGGCATACTTTTGAAACAGAAACAGTCTTCAGTCAATTTAATTGCTAGGAAAGATAAGTACTATTATGATGCAGTATTTCGTGTTCCAGATGATTACCCTGAAGTTCAAATGAAGTGAGTAAAGTATTCTACTGCAATCACTTCCACTTCAAGCTTGTGTATTTTTTTAACATGACTAATGATTCTTTTCCATCAATTTCTGTAGAGTTGAAACAAATGAGACCAATTTTCCTACCGCGTTTCAAAAGTATTTTCAAGCTCAAATGACCGAAATCGCCCGGCAGTGCGTTGAGCCTCCCCTTAACAAAAAGAAAGGTGGACAGTCTTTTGAGAAGAAACCTTCATTATTCCCTGTCGTCAAATTTCTCGTGGAAAGTGTTCACAGATATGTAGAGGAAATTTGCTGTGGGTGTAAAGTGAAAGCTTTTCCTGACGTGAGTAACTAATTATTTGTGAGAAAAAGCATTTTTTAAAATTATTTAGAACAAAAATTTTATTTATCATATCCAAAATTGATTCAATATTCTTGTTTCACAGGACCCAGCAAATGTTGTGAAAGAGGGCAATAGTAAAGGCCATGTTGAAAGGTTGTACTGTGGACACGTGTATCATTTAAAATGCCTAATCAAGTATATGAAGACGCCTCCATTTCAAGGTAACTTGCATGGCATATTTACGAAACTTTTTTTAGCAAAATAATATTTGTAGCATCTCAAGTTCATACGTTCACGTTTTTGATTGAATCAATTTGTTTGTTATGTACTTGTAGGTGGCAAAAAATGTTTGACGTGTGGAGAAAGGATATTTCACGAAAAGTATAAGGTGCCTCCAGAACTGGAGGAAGCACGCTGGGCGCATAAACAAGCAAGACAACGAGAGCTTGACGAAGTCGCAGATTTTTTCAACTAAACTTTTTTTTAATCGTCACGAACGGAGTAGCGATATTAATCGTAATCGTACTACCGAAATGAAATTCGACTGACCTTAATTTAGAGGCAAATTGTTTCTGATAATTCAAATTAAAAATGATTTGTACATGTCTACTACAGTTTATACGTATCGCCAATGAAATAAATATGTACATATATTCTGTGTAAATGTAAACTAATAAACGCCCGAATCCCAATATTTTAATTGAAGTTTCTTTTCATTTTAATAGTATTTTTTTATGTGCAGACATGTGCAAGATTTTGCATTTTACCGACTTGCACTGTTTCGAGTTGTCCAACATCCCGAATGCAGTCACGATCCAAGGTTACATTTATTCAGAAGAAGGGATAAACTACACAAACTTTAAAAAATGTTCAACAAACTAAAAAATCCAAGTAAGAGAATAATTGGTAGGTTTTCAAAAATAAAATGGAAACACGTGGTAGTAAGTAGTATCACCATTATTCCAAACATTCATTCCAACAATTTTTCTTCTATCAGCATCCACATTTTTTATGTTATATCTGAAGATGTTTTCTTAATAACCGTAGCCTACACCTACAACCTCTATTCCTGTCCTGTGATGTTTTTCTGTAAAAAATTTTGAGACCGGTTTTTAATGGACAGTCTATTCATAATTGTGTTCAGAAAGAGTACAATATTATATCCAGTCACTTGCCAGCTCTGCATGCCGAATGGTTAGCCCTGCCCGAGTGAAATCCCCTCGCGTCTACTCTTATGGGATCTAATGCAATTAATCTTGTAGAAGAGGACTTGTGCTGTCCAGTTTGTAAGAAACCGTTATCTAGTCCAGGATCACCTCCAAAACCTAAGCGTCATAATCATAAACACGGACGTGGAAGAGGCCGTGCTCCCCATTTGAACAATAATTTTAATCTACAACGCGAAACGAAAATGGCTGTAGGAAAATGTAAAGACAACGAGGAAATTGTGATAGCCCAGTGTGGTCACTTATTTCATAAATTCTGTTTAAGGCACTATTGCTACCTAGTTAGAGAGTAAGTTAATCAGAAATATACAAAAGAAAGTAAATAAGAAAATTCCCAAATGGAAAAGTCCCAGTCCTTTAAAAGTCAATTTTTTACCTTTGCAGGGGGAGATCTAATCACATGTACAAAGTAAATTGTCCCACGTGCCATCGGCACATATCCATGTCTTCCCAAGCTGTAGATTATAGGTCACATCAAGATAGGGTTAATAATCGTGATAAGGACTATACTAAAACTACTATAATGAACAATGAGTTATCAGATCAAATGATGACTGTGCAGCAAAAGTTGCAAAAGGTTGAAACTGAGGTTGAAGATGGAAGTCAAAATTTTCATATTTATAGGTGTTAATACATGAACCGTTTTTAAATGTAAAGTTTCAGGTGTTTTTTAGCACTCATCTTACTAATTCTGATTTTATGTTTAAATATAGATCACATTGGAGAAAGTTAAGGAAAGAGCTTAAAAATATCAAAGTGAAGAGACTGGATATAGAAAATTTGTACACCGACATTGAGAGATCAGAACAAATGCTAAAATGTATGCAAAGTCAGCAGTTAAAAATCGTCAAAAAGTTTATGTAAGTTGATAATTATGAAATTATGTTTTCTGGCAATTCTCATTTGGATTGAGCAATATAAATGAAAGAATGAACAAAAAATTTATTTTTCAGTTTGAAAGTGAAAGAAAAGGCACCAAAGGATTTCATTCATTTTCCCAGAAGATTAGCACCTTTCCTTGAAATCATTCAACATGACGATAGGCTAATACGAGATCTTGGTGAGGTCATTGTTCCGATACGACTCAATCATCTCAAAAGCGATAGGCACAGTTTATTAAAAGGAATAATTTCTACAGGTAGCATTTACTTTGATCTATCCTACAAGCATTGTTTTTATGATTTTTACATATTTATTTATATGTTCCCAATTAGTTCAATCAAAGTTGGCCTCTGAGGGAAAAACGATAGATATACCCGCTTCCCCTCTAGACCAGTCATCCACACTTGGTGTTGCTGATGAACATCTCAAAAAACCTTCAATTTTTGTCAAAGTCCGGAAATCCTCCATTTCTATATTAAGCTCCAATAATTTAACTCGCGATTCCATACAACAAATCATTGACTCCGTGGACATTCCCTTGAGAGAATCAAGAAAACTTGGCAAGATAGCTATTAACAAGAAGAAAGTTCATATTGCTGACAAAACTCCAAATAAAATGTCTACGACAGACATTCAGGTGCTGTACATGCCTAAGAGGAATACTGTGGAGCCAGCCTCGCAACCATGTAGAACTTTAGAAGATGCTGATTCATGTGTGACTGTTCCAGTGAGAAGATGCAGAAGCACAAATGCAGTACTTGTCAAGTCTAAGAAAAAAACAGGCCCTTCGACGAACCGTCAAGTTGGTAAAAGAACAAGTAAATCAGTGGTTTGTGAAAGGAGAAGCAAGACTGCAACCGGAATTTTGTCCACTCCATCGCAAAATGATCCAATTTCGAACAAACTAAATGCGCCCAAGAAATTACCTCTTCGTGACTCGGATTGCATCAAAACTTTAGTAAAGGATTATGACTCGTGTGCGAAAAACCTAAGTGAAATGAAAGAATTGCAAGATATCGCAAATAACAACAGAATTTCAAACATGTTGACGTACAGAGTAGACCACAATGGAAATGCTGTTCCAAAAGAAGAGTCAAAAGAAGCATCTTCTCTGCTCAAATTAATCTACGACAATTTGGAAGAGGAGCGTCAATCAACAAGTAACTTTAATCAAAGGGAAAGGTGCCCTTGGGGGGACCCAGGTATCAACAGTACCATGACTAAAGCCGATGTACGACCACTTCCGCAATTTTTCAGAGTTGATGGACGTGGCATTGCACGACCGGAAACTCCACAGACTGAACGACTCCGACAACCTACGTTTCTCTCTACAAATGTTCCCAACTGCGATAAATCTGGTTTCGTGCGTGTTCCTTTAATTCCAGACGAGGAAAATCAGATCAATGCCTTAACGTCCGAAGAAAGGCTTATGATTGCGTTAGGACAAGATGCAGCTCTATCTTCTAGAACAACTTGTGGTAATTCCTCAAGACGTTCAATGTTGCATGGTCCTTCTGCATGTACAGGCATGTCTAACGAGAAAAAATACGTGCATATTCCTCCAGACCCTTCAAGTATGCCTTTTTACTTGAAAAAGTGGGAGCAGCAACTCACAAGCAGAAAGGTGTTGAAAGCCGTACCTAGGCGTTTGACAAACGCTCCTCTAAAATCCCCTCGTGTAACGCATTCACCGAGACACAAACAACAAAATGCTTCCACTTATCTACGGCATAATGAAGTACGCAAACTTTCTCAGTCGTCAACCATACATTTGCCACCGATATCAATGTATCCTGCCAAACGGCCGCCAACTGCAAAGTGTGACAAAATAGCGGAAAGTGGTTATCATAGAGAGGGACCTGAACGAGAATCCAGTAGAATGTATGAGTACGATTACAAAAAAGTTTGGAATTGACCCTTGAAGGATTAGAACATAAAATACAGATTTTGAGAAATTGAAATATATTCCCATAAGACGAAAATAAAAAATAAATGCATGTCTCTTCATCTTTTCACTTTAACTCTAATGTTTAACTTTCTGCCGGAAGTCTCTTTGTCTGTTTGAGGGAACTGAGTTTAAAGATTGTTGGCATAATTTTGTCATAACTTGTCTTTTTATCGCATGAAAATGCATGACAATATCAAGTTCGTCTTGAAAATAACCATACAGCACATTTTGTCCTGTTATTAGAACAAGGAAGAGTTTAGGTTAGCAAGTTTTGGGATAACTTGAGACTTTGTAATTGTAATCATTACTTTTTGTATTTCCGAGATTAAAAATTAAAGAATACCAAATCCATCACCTGCAGGAAATTTTAATTTTAATCTGATTTGCATAGTAGATACATGTGTGACGAAACAGAAATATGAAATAAATTATTGATTCCTAAACATGACTAATCATTTGTCATGTATGTAAATGCATGCAAAGTTACATGAAAGTGATCCTGGACTGTGTTGTTCGTGTGTCCGGGTGGGGCGTAACTGAAGAAGGCTCAGAGCCAGAGCTTTCAGAGCATTTGCGACTTGCAGATGTGTCTTTGGTGAACAATGATGAGTGTGCTGAAAAATACTCTACATTTTTTGATGACGAGATGGTAATATTTAATATACGAAACCAACATTTGGGCTGGAGAAGAGAACGGGGAACACGCAGAGATAACACAGGTACTTTCAGTCAGGTATAAGGTACAGGTAAAAGGTATATTCATATTTTCTTCAGGTAGAAGGTACAGGTAAAAGGTACCTGTGGATTTTCCCTAAGGTAGAAGGTACAGGTAAAAGGTAATTTTAAATTTTCTTCAGGTATAAGGTACAGGTAAAAGGTAGCCTGAATTTTTTCCCAGGTACAAGGTATAGGTAAGGTAATACCTGTACCTTATACCCAGAAGGTATTTATTGTCACACACTACAAACTCCTTGGCTGTTAAAAAACGTGGCATTTAAAGAATTAGATGCAATTAATAGTAGTTTGGAAGACACTACACTAATAAAACCACTTTTAAAACTATCATAACGGAGGAGCTGACTTAATGCAGCTTTACTCAACTACCATGGTCGTCATTGTTGTTGACGATGAAAACGCTTTCGAATGATAGGTCACATGATATGTTTGACTGCAGCCTTTAACCCCGATTTCTGGCTTAACGAGGTCACGACTACCTAAAGTCATACATGATTCGTGGTCTACTCCACAAAAGCTTTTGATTGCGCCATTCACTAAGACAAAGTTAAAAACCTTTGACTTTGACCTCTGACCTTGAAATTTGACACTGGGGGCTGTAAACAAAGGATTATTGTCCTGGGCCTAAATTACCCGCATGCCAAGTATGAACGAAATCGGTCAACGCGTTCTTGAGTTATCTTGCTTGGTACTACCTTTACCTGTACCTTATACCTGACTACCTGATAGGTTTTCAGGTAAGTTATCTCTGGGAACACGATACCTGCCAAGGCGACAGTCGATGGCGACCTTCAACCAGTTCAACCCAAAACAAGTCAGTGACTTAATGTTGTTACGGGTGACCAGTTGGGGATTCAGTAACCTAAAAATATATAATAATGAATTAACACGACCTATACTTTTTAGATTACATTGTTAGAGCGTACACCAGAATCTCATCTTACGTCGATTGGATAAATCAGAGTAATAGCCGTTCTTTACCAAAAGTAAACTAAAGTGTTACTTTTCCTGTTTAAATAAATTGTTTATCAAATTTTCATTCCACACATATTAAGGGTAAGCTCGGGAGTGGGAGGAGGACAGTCAGTTCCATAACTACTAACTTCACCTCAGCGTCCATGGGACTTGTCTTCAGTTAGTCTGGAGTGAAGCCAATTTTATGCCTCACGTGAAACCCAGAGCCAATAAAAATTTAGCAAATGAACCAAAATTGAAGCACAATGATCGTTGTACCATACAGCGTCTTAAAGTTTTGAAATATGACATGCTATTGACAATTAGAGCATAAAATATAGCTACATAATACCATGAGTGACAGTGAAACATTAATTTTCTCAGTTGCTCTTGCCTCACCAGTTAACAAATTAGTACTAGTTGACGCGGAAAGAAATGCTGATTTTAATGATATCGGTTTCTTCGTGTAAAAACCAACCGCTTATATAAAAACAAAATCTTTACAAAATCAACATGAATACAAATCTATAAAACGGTATTTCGTTTTTTACTTGTGTCAATTTTTCCCATATTTTAAGTATGGATGGCAATCACGATGACTTGGTAACCGACTGAAAAAAAGAGTGTGGGCTGGTGGAAGATACATATAGTTTAAAATCTCTTGACTTCAAGAAAAAACGAATACATATAATTAAATCTCTATCTTTTTAACTTTAAGCATGAGATGAAATGGCGTCACAACGGTAACTGGTCAGTCCAACTGTAATGTATTTTAAATGGAGTTTTTACA
>JAQIWN010000220.1:0-43327 GCA_034699025.1 Entomobrya cf. arborea Gr-Col-00668
CTTCAAATCAAGACACCTTTGGAAATGCATAAGCTCTTTCAGGGCTACACTGCCATTTCTGTTAATAAAATATGCACCTTTACCCGAAATTTACTTTTGAAACGTAACTTCATTCTGGACGAATGAATGATGCAGGCTGCCGCCACCCCGTAACAATTACTTTTTTAATGACGTTTGATGTTATATTTTCACACACACAGTCCACTTGATACATATACTGATTATTCTAATGTAACTTTTATGAACTCAGCCACAAACTCACTCTATTCCTTTGTATATTTAGATACTCATGCTTCTTATTATTATTTTACACATATTTGTACTCAATATATTTACTTTTTAAAGAGATTATGATAATGAATTATTCCCTAGCTTTGTTTAAAATTTACTACTACATAATCCTCCATATTATATTATCTTTTACACTTTCATCTTATATTTATGTATGTATGTAATGATCCTAAAAATTCATGGCAAGCGAGCAATGCTCTCTATATTGCCTAATAAAACCTCCTTAGAGGGGAACTAACTAACTAACTAACTATAAACATTTTAATCTTCTCATGTCCCAAAATATCCTGTTGAGGTAACCACTTACTCAGCATTACATTTTTGGGTAATTCTTCTTCCATTTTCTCCGTTTCCCATTTCCAGAGAACCTGCTGCTTCAGCTTTGAAAAAACGTTTAAGAACATTTCTCGTTTTTCTTTCGGCATATCTGATCCCTTCAAAGCGCTGCCTAAACTAAAGTATATAAACCCGTTTTCCTTTCCCTTTTGAATAAAACTTTCTAAATCTTCTGGTAATGGCCTAGCTGGTCTGGAATGAATGCCTCCAACATCTACAATATCAGGGTAGAATGGTTTTGAACCATGTAAGCTAAAGTGACCATTGCTCAATATCATTGCTACTTGGTCCGCAAATATGTCATGAGCCCGAGGTATGTCGTTACCAAACTTCTTCCAATAAATTTGTTCCATTTTAGGCTCATGATAATATCTTAGCAATAATTCAAACCCGATGTTATATCCAAAATTTAGGAATCTCTGACTAAACGACATTTCTTTAGGATACCCATCCATAAACAAATGAGGATGGAACGATGGTGGAAAATGATTTCCAATTTGTTCCGCTTGGAATCCTGTAACTCCAATCGGTGACCAAACTATCACAGGCAATTTCATTCTATAAATTATTCCCCATGCACACTCGTTAAACATTGGTTGTAAAAATATTAGATCGTATTTGTCCTCGATAACCTTTTGTACTTGTGGAAGATCTACCGATTTCCGACAGATTTCAACAATACTATCAGCATTAGTAAATGGGTTACTATTTTTACCAGTTTTTTCTTCGTCGTATGCATTTAACGTAGTTGCAAAGGTTTTTTCTACTGTTTCCCAATCGATAGTTAATATTTCTGTTACATTTGCCACTGGTTTGGCGGAAAGGGGTTTAATTGGAGTAAGCATGGTGATGTTGTGACCTCGTCTTCCAAGTTCCTCTAATATGGGCATATATGTCAACTTATGGCTCTTTGTAGCAAAAAAGGAAATCACAAGGATTTTTTCTCCAGAAACATAATCCGGATGAAACAAGGATAAAAGTACTATAAACACTTGAAGGAATTTCATTTTCAAAATGAGCACAAACCAATTTTAGACAAACGACTTAAACTGCGAAGAGAGATTTTAAAAAATTAAGCACTTAAAAATGAAACGTCTGAATAACTAGAGCTAATGACTGGCAATCGCTCATTTAAAATTAATTGGCAACATATTAAACATATATTAATTTACTGATAAGCCACTGATTTCCACATGCACTTTGTCTGATATGACTTTATATTTGATTTCTTGTTTAGATTGGGAATTCAATGCAAATCTTGTACGCGAAGAGTCTCATGCTCATGACGATCCACATTTGACGAACCACGATTAAGCAGTCTTGCCAAGATTATTTGAGATTTATTACTCGTTTTAAGTAACATTTTACCTAGTTAAAATAACAGACCGTCAGAGAATTATCACCTTAAACTATAATTATGTTTGAAACTCATAAATATTTTTTGCAATAATATAAGAGGGTTAGGGTATATATTTAAAATTGATGTATAACAGATCAAATGATGCAATTCGAGTTACTACACTTATCGACAGAATGGGATGTTTTGGAAATTTGACAATGTTTATCAGAGTGGAGGTTTGATAAGAAAAAAATACCGATAGTACAGTCATGATGGTCAAGGCGAAATAAGTATTTGAATGTACTTACTCTCATTAAAATAATTGGTTTATTTATTTTTATTGTATCAAAAATGCATAATTTAAAACAAAAACTTAATTTATAATTTGTATTGAAACATTTGTTAATCTCGCTTTGGTTTTACATCAACAATTTTACTGTTTCGTCTACAGAATATCTTAAGCAATTCGAGTAGCAAAACTCTTAAAATCGTGTAAGCCAGATATACTGCTATCGTAATAATTCCAAGATAACATAAAATGACATCAATGGAATGGTATTGAAAAACGTTCAATTTTCGTCCAGCATTGCGTAATTGATGAGCACCTACAAAATTAAACAAATTTTACATTGTATAAAGGTAATCATACTACTGGGTAAAGATGTAATGTTTTAATTTATGTAATACCTTTATGTCTCATAACATATTCCACCCAATATGCCGCTCTGTCTAAGGGAAGATCCGGTTGATCTTTAAGTAATGCCGATATCTTCTTTACATTTTCTGCATATTTTGGATTATTTAGAACTTCTTGAATAGCTGCCATCAGAGTTTCTTCCGTAACCGTTCTCCAATCTAAATCTACAATAATTCCTAGTTCTCTTGCAAGTTTTGCGTTTTGGGGCTGATCACCTGAAAATCATTAGATGACTTAAATATTTCAAAGTTTACTTAACATCATTGCTTTTTTTTAGCCTTACCGGAGATTGGAAACCCAACAAGTGGGCATGCATGATAAATAGCTTCTTCTGTACTTCCACCTCCGCAATGTGTTATGAACATTTTAATCTTCTCATGTCCCAAAATATCCTGCTGAGGTAACCATTTACTCAACATTACATTTTTGGGTACTTCTTCTTTCATTTTCTCCGTTTCCCATTTCCAGAGAACCTGCTGCTTCAGCTTTGAAAAAACGTTTAAGAACATTTCTCGTTTTTCTTTCGGCATATCTGATCCCTTCAAAGCGCTGCCTAAACTAAAGTATATAAACCCGTTTTCCTTTCCCTTTTGAATAAAACCTTCTAAATCTTCTGGCAATGGCCTAGCCGGTCTTGAATGTATACCCCCAACATCTACAATATCCGGATAGTAAGGCTTTGGTCCATGTAAACTAAAGTGTCCATTGCTAAGTATCATTGCCACCTGTTCCCCAAATATTTCATATACTCTAGGTATATCCTTTCCCAACTTTTCCCAGTAAACTTGTTCCATTTTGGGCTCATGGTAATATCTCAGCACCAAATCAATCCAAATAGTACACCCAAAGTTTAGGAATCTCTGAGTGAACGACATTTCATTAGAATAACCCGCCATAAACATGTGAGGATGAATTGATGGTGGAAAATGATTTCCAACTTGTTCTGCAAGGAAACCAGGAGCTCCAACAGGGGACCATACTACCACAGGTAAATTCATCTTATAAATTATTCCCCAAGCACACTCGTTAAACATTGGTTGAAAGAAGATGAGATCATATTGATCTTTAACAGCCATTTGCACTTGTGGAAGATCTAGTGATTTTCGGCAGAGGTCGATAAAACCCTCGGAATCCCAAATCGGGTTTGTAGTTTTCCCCGTTCTTTGTTTTTCGTAGGCATTGAATTTCTTCATTACCGTTTCTTGTATGATATCCCACTCAATAGTTAAAATTTCTGTGACGTTTGGATTTGGTTTGGAGGATAGTGGTTTAATTGGAGTCAACATGGTAACATTATGACCTCGCCTACCAAGTTCCTCTAGAACTGGCATGTAGGTCAACTTTTGGCTTTTTGTGGCATAAAACGAGATCACTAAAATCTTACCTCCAAAAACACCACTAAATGAAAACAAAGAGAAAAACAATATACACACGTGGAGGGACACCATCTTGAAAATTGATAAGAGAGCTGTTATATAATCAACTGTCTAAACAGCAATGAAAGCATTTGTCCAAAAAATTCAGCTGAATGAATTACTTTATTTAAGGAAAAGCAATGCCGTATTCAAGTTCAATAGCATGTTAATGCTAGTGGTCACTGACTGATAAGATACTGATTTTCATATAAGCTCTACATCCGATAAGAACTTTAATTTATTATAATCATGTTTAAAATTTTGAATGCGTCGCAAATATTACATGGAATAGATTATAACTATTTAGCATTCATATTCTTACTTGAGGCTTGATGAAAAGCAAATAATATTTGTTGAAGTGTAAATGAACTTGGATGTAATGCTGGTTGATTGTGTTGGCATTACATGAATATTTTTTTGTACAGATAATTGATTGATCACTCTTAATTTTAATTTTAACAAGTATCTGCATCACAATTGCATAAAATTAACCCATATGAGCAAAGTAGTAAAAAACTTCATTATCTGCCCACATGTATGTAAGTTTTTATGCTTATGCATTTATCTTGCAAGGAGACAGCAAAGTTTATTGACTTCTGCAAGTTGAACAGAAAGTTGGTTATGTAATTTGTCGAACAAACGAAAAGCATAAATGCATTTGGTTTTAGCAGTACTTTTTTTTGGTAACAAATAAACCTATATAAATCTCATATGGTGTAGTTATTGGTGGTATTGGAATTGAGAGCCTTCTCACTGGAGCTTTTAGCAGTTCAGTAGGGAAGTTTCCATTTGATGGCTGGTCACTAGAGAGAGTTTCGGAAGAAACGTTTAAAAACCGGAAATCAAAATTTTGGGCTGCTCACATGATTTATGTAAATGTTAAATGTACAGATTTGTATAAGTGACTTGTGTTACAGCTTTGTATTCAGTCATCTGTTTTTTTTATTTACCAGTTCACAATGAAATTTTACCTTTGATATAATATCTCATTAACTGTAATTGAGTTTTTATTCAATTGGAACCTGGCTGAACATGATCAATTTCATTTATGAGTTTGAAAAATAATTTTTAAGTCAAACTTAAATAAAATGATAATAAAATGATTTATCGCTGATGCTATTTAATTGAAATTAAACGCTCAATCAAAATAAAATTAGTTTTCTTTAAACCTAATATTTTAACTAGTGGCAGCAGCGGTACATTTACTAATTTACTAACCGGAATAGCTATAAAAGCGTGGGATTATTTTTTAAGCGGATGTAATTTAAATTTTCCATTATGGCAATTAGCGTTCTAATTATGATGTAAAAAGGAATACTTAACTTCTAAACCTTCACACATTATATCATAAAACATGGTATGGTTATCCAAAAAGATGTCAATGGTTTTTAACAAGAAAGTCTGTGAATTTTTAAGTTATAATTTTGTACGACTTGAAACTTTTTTCAAATTGTATTCATTTACGTGACGAAACCTACTAACATATTTGCAAATTAGTAACACGTTAAACTAAACGAACAATGAAATTCACAAATAAATTCCTATTTGTGCTTTTGCATATTACCACATTACCCCTTCAAATTGTTCTCTATTTAATACTATTTATCTACAAACTAGCAATTCTTCTAGTTGCCAAAGTGTTTTGTGACTATGTCGATTCCATTTCCGGTTCTACTTATGCCTACCTGCCTGATAAAATCGGAGTAAAGCCTACTTTATCCATTGTTGTTGGTATCGAATTTGAACAGTTGCTATTAAAACAAAACGTTATGCAATGTTTCGAAAACGTATACACCCTAAGAGACAATAAGGGCCGAAGATGCTACAGAGAATTCGGTTACTACCCAGTGGTATTCATGGGTCACGGATTCTGGAAAACTGTACCTGAATTCCATCACGGAAACTATATAAATTTCATCACAGACGAATCATTAGGAAACTCTGATCAAATTGCTAAATTTGTGGAGAAACTTCAACGGAAGCCGTTTCTAAAGGAGGAACCACTGTGGAGTGTAGATGTAATTAAAAATGGGACAGGAGGCTGTTATCTTTTTCTACGATTTCATCACATGCTGGGCGATGGCATGTCATTTATTAAATTCTTTTATGCTTTAACTGGATGTACTGAGCTACCAGTTGAGTATACAAAACCATCAAACTCTGTAAAAAACTGGGATAGAATTGGAAGTAATTTAATTTCAAAGGCTGGAACAGCATTGTATACTATAACTGTTGGGGTGGTAGACTACGTGAACGAAATTCTTGTGGAAAAGGATCAAAACGCTATAAACTTTACATCAAATGGGAACGTTAGACATAAAGGAGATTGGATATGTAGTGTAGGAAGTCCAATGGATTTTGAAATGTTAAAAAACGGGGCAAAGACATTAAGATGTAGTGTTGTTCATTTGGTTTTGGCTGGCTTGAGTACAGCATTGGAGAAATATATTATTAAATTTCATGCTCATGAGGGACCCTTACCTGAAAATTTTAATTATATTATTTCGTATCCAATGCCTAATCATCCTAATCTTAAATTGGCAAATCATTGGTACGTTAATCGTCGTTCAAATGCATATTAAATAATTGAACTATAATAGAAATTAAGGTTGAAGCATTAAATTTTATTTTATTTTCAGGTGTATCGTCAAATTGCGTGCGAAAATGGGAATTCTAGATTTATCGGATAAGGTGCAGTACTATAAAGAGGAGGTTAGACGTTGCGCTAGTTCTTCACTTCCGGTAGTTAGTGCATTTGCGCTGCAATACGTTTGTGGATTGTTGCCTACAGTTATGGCGGATTATGTAACGAAGGCTAAAGCAACTAGTACAGTGGTCTTGAGCAATTTGGCGGGTCCTCAGAATAATCAATGGAAGTTGGGAGATTCGATAATTAAAGATGCATTCTTTTGGATGCCGATTTGTCAAGAGTCGATGGCATTGGCGGCTTCTGTGTCTTCTTATAATGGGATACTTAGGCTTTCTTTGACGGCAGATGTGGGATGCATTCCGAATAGAAGACGGTTGGAATATTTGCAAAGCTTAGTACGTCATGAAATTATTAATATGTGTGGTAATGCTAGTTAAGCATTGTTAGATAAAATGTTGTTACAACTTAAAACCAAATCTGTTAAATTAGTGGTTTGTAAACATTTAAAAATGCATTATATAATAAAAATTTAATAATTGTGACTATAAACAAAATATAAAATTGTATAAATAAAGAATAAAATGAATAATAAAATCCGTTTTTTGATAACTATTGATTTAGAATATGAGACCATAACAAATTTCGATGCCAATACCCTAATCCGGTCTGTAGTAAAAGCTTTTGGTCCGATTATAAATTATGTACCAGGCAATTTCAATATTACTCCGTTACTTTTCAGTTTCATGAAGTTTTCCTGTACTTGATTTCAGGTCAATAGCTCCAATCTTTTTTTAATGAGAAACATTCGACGAAATTCGCATGGCACAGGACATATACTTATGTATATGTTATGAAAGCTTGTTCTCCTATGTTTGTTAAATAAATGTAAAATGTTTTATCATTTAACTACATGAATAAATTTGGCAAGACAATACATGAAACATTTCTGACATCTGCTAGAGACTCGATATGGATATTTTTTATTACATTTTAAACGCCAAAATACCGAATGTTATTTTTTAATGATTTTTTCTTAACCAAGCTACAGAGCCAAGACTTTAAAATATGACATTTTCATCCAGGATGTTTTTCCGAATGAAACTTTCGATTCTCCGTCGTATGTAAGTTTTAACAGAAAATGATAACCTGTCAATGCTCCTTACACTTTGTAAGAAAGTTTTTTTTTAGCTTTATTCAATATTTCAAAATTAGTACAGCAATTAAGAAGAGGAAGAAGGAATACTTAACAGTTTTGTTCAAGTATTTTATATTTTTGTTGAGCTTATCAAGAAAACAAGACGCATATAATGAGTTCAAACGAATTTCCTGTGTACATAAAAGCACGGAATTTTTACGAACCAGTATTTTTATTGCTGACGGTGTGCAGCCCATAAACTATTTTTTTTAAAAAAATTTTACAACTCTAATTATGTGAAATTCAAGAACATTATGGCAACTAACCTGTTGCAACACTATATTTGTGAAATTTACTCAACCTATAAAAAGCCAAAATACATGTTTCTTTAGAATCTTGCAAAAACACACCGTACGCAGGACCGCTCAGTTAATCCGCTCATTTGTTTGAATTTTTTGAATGGTGGTGAAGCATTTATATCGTTTCTGAGATATGAATCCTTTTACTCTTACAGTTAGTATGGAGGAAGCTAGCCGTACAGGTAATTTGTAGTACGGATTAAAAGAAACATTTAAATTAATATTACGCCTAATAAACTTATATTAATGTAAAATGTCTCTCTCTTTATAGATTTATTTTGTTTGCATGCATTTTTGCATGCTAGAGCTAAAAACAATGATCCCTGGTTATTAGACCAAATAATTAATAAAAGTGTTACTCTTCTTGAAATACTTTATACATTTTCTAATGGCTGGCTAACAGAAACAAGTTCATTTAAAAGTCTACACGACGGTATTCCTGCAATGCATAACGTGTTCGATACGGCTATTTTAATCGATGTCCTAACAAATTCTGGTATAAAATTATTACCCCAAACTGTAAATCGTGCTACTACCTGGCTACTTGATGAACAATTAACTAAGGACGAGGTTTGGAGTTTTTTTACTCGCAACTGTCGAGTTATTCCTCCTGAAGTGGATACCACGGCGAACGTAATTTGTTGCCTTTATACTTTACAAGGGATTACAAAAGACAAAGCGGTGGGTTTGGCAGAAAATATGTTGAACAAAATGTGGATTCATAAAGAAGATGGAATTCCGGATGTTTACTTTCAACCAGAATCTATTTCGGAAGCTTGGCCTAATTGAATAGTCCACAAACGTGTGGACATTAGTGTTATAGCTAATGTTCTATATTGTTTGGCAAAACTTGGAATGGAGGAAGTATTAAATGGGGAAAGGTTTACTCCATGTTTTAAACTTTTGAAAGATTTTTTAAGTGATATGTTAAGAGGAAAAGAAAGTACGTACTTGAAAAATTACGGAAGTTTAGATGTAGCCTTGTTTTTTATAAGTAGGGTGGTAAATTTGTCAGAAAAATCTAAGAAACTACTTGGTGAAAATTTAAAAAAGCTTATAAGAAATCGCTTAGGAAAGGGGAACATTGCATTGCACATGAGTTGCAAAATATTAGCGGCACTGAATCTTGGGATTGAGGAAAATTCGTTTAAAGATTTGGTTGTTAAAGAAGCAAAGATATTGATTGGGTTGAGAAATTCGGAGAACAACAGTTGGCCAAAATATGCGTTTTATAATGCTCATAAAACAATTTATTTTGGGTCTACAGCTGTCTCAACGGGATTTGCTGTTGCTGCATTGCAAAAGCTAAAAACGATGGAACCTTCTTTTGTGCAGGAGGTTGATAAGGAAATTCAAGTTGCAACTTAAAATTTGCAAATGAGATTTGAATGCGAATCGGTAATGAAGATAGTGCCGGTTTGATTTTGAATTTAATTTTTAAGCTTGTCAAATTGTTAGTAATTAGTACATAAAAACAATATCATCAGCAATAGCTATTTTAATTTATGCAAAACCATGTGTTTAAAACTTTGATTAATTACAATGAAAATGTTTAAAAACGAAGATTAACGTTGAAATTTTGGCAGTATTCATCTTAGAAGATGTTTATCATGGAAACAAAGCTTGTTGATTGTTATTTAATAACATGGATGACCTGCTATAAGTTGTTACGCTTACAGATGCGGTGCGTTAAATTTTAATCATTAGTACTGCTTTAAGATAATTGTTAATTCAATCAAACAAATTAATATAAAAATTTTAATTTTTTTTCCTTATTTGTCATTATCCATTGATATAAAATAAAATTATTGCAAATATTTAATTTAAATTTTTAAATAAATTCCTTCGACTGAGAGCTGGTTGATTTAAGAATTTCGTACTGAAGGAGCATGTTTGAGTATACGGATCATAGAAAATTTATGAAGTAATGTTTAAAATCATCGCGAATGTTATCACGAATTAACGTCATAAAACTTGAACATATACGCTTATGCTACAAAGCATCAGTAAAAATTAATTTTCGAAAAAACACATTACATACATAAGCAGTTCATTTGAAGTTCTTTTAAATGAAAAAATGAAATGGTTTAAAAATCATAATAAATGTTGAACAAATTGGAATTATTAACTTTCTACCTAATGTGGGAACTTAATAATGCAGGCGGTAAACAACAAAAGCTTGTATCTATCATCATTATAGATAATGAGCAGGCTACTCAATTGATTTATTAGTCTTGAACTAA
Organism: Entomobrya cf. arborea Gr-Col-00668; assembly: GCA_034699025.1. Classification (NCBI taxonomy): domain Eukaryota; kingdom Metazoa; phylum Arthropoda; class Collembola; order Entomobryomorpha; family Entomobryidae; genus Entomobrya; species Entomobrya cf. arborea Gr-Col-00668. The sequence continues at coordinate 10,466 of JAQIWN010000220.1, forward strand.
GTTTTAGTAAGCTTATTTATTTTAATGAAAAGGATTAAGTTAGCTGACTTGTCTAATTATGGTATTCTTATGCCGTATTACGGAGTTCTTGGTTGGTTGGCTAGTTTAAAGCAATCCATCGTAACTTGTAACAAACATTCATTTTTCATTTGGTAACAAAATAATTGATCAACCTATTTCGATTACTTTTCGATTTTTTTTCATTTTACCGCAGCCATTAAACGCAGCCGGGTACAACAAATTGTAATAAACATTTTAAAAATAAAGGTTTTATTTACTTTCATCCTAAATTTATTCTTGAATTGGTTTGTGACTCAGACTTGACCAGATTTATTTAGTATTCCTTACATAAGATTCTGGTAGAAAGAATATGACATGCTTTTCTTTTATTTGGTTCTGTGAATTGTTTAAAAAATATTTTACACAATTCACACTTACGATTAGCTTAAAATGCATACATTTACAAAAATCCATTTTCAGATTTATAAAAGATAGAGATGAAATAATTGAAGCAAATATGCCATTGCAATTTAATCCACTCACAAATGTTGATGAAATATGTCTTTTTTATTCTTTTACACTTATCAATGCTTTTTTAGCTTTCAGGCTTCGAAGAATATTGAAACAAAATTTTTAATTGTGAGTAGAAATCGTTTAGCCCAATGTTGTATTTTTTCTACTTTTATATGCATTATTTTTATTAGTGCAACGATCAAACTAGCAATTTTAGATCGTTTAGAGATCACAACCTCCATTATAAAAACTATTATGCTAACTATTGAATGTGCCGACCTTCTGAAAAATATTGAATTAATTTTCCCTTCCATTTTCAAAGGTAACGCTATAGGACCATCATCATCATATTTTACATTCGTCTTGCTAACAACTCTTCCACGATCCTGTACCCTAAAGGAATGTTTTAACTGTACATGTTCTTCACTCCAATAAGTATAAATTCCAGATTCTATCAATCGTAAAGAGAGTTTACCTAGTTTACTACCTTTTGGGGGTAGAAAAACCTGAAACAGTTTTCCACCAGATATAATTCTTTGGCCAATATGACAACGAATTGGTCTTTCATGGGGGCGAATGTCTTTGTAAAGATCGTTCACTTGATTTACTAAATGTACCACCAGGTACCATAAACTAACGACGACTTTGTTATCATGGTAGGCTAGCTGTTCTGCCGTAGATTCCCTTTGCGAGTACACTTCGTTATTTAAAACTAAATTCCTTTCCGGAGAGTCTAGCATTTTGTTCAGAGCTTGAATATCTTTACAACAATGAGAGTTATTTCCCTTTAGGTAATATTTGGCTGTAGAGTTTAGCAGACTTACTCCAACAATACTTTCAATAAGCAACGTAAAATTTTGTTTATCTAGTTCCTCCAGTGTTTCCATGAATTTTTCCTTGGATGGGCTTATAACTGCACTAGTGATTGATGCAGCGTAAATTGCTGACAAGACAAAACAGCACATAATCCATACATAAATTAGCACATTTCTTCTAAATTTCTTGGGCAATTCTAATCCATCCGGTACAATTGCCCCGAAAAGAATTACAAATGTTTCAGGTAAAGTTGTATTTGAAACAAGAACATTTATCACTAACAAAATCGCTATCATAGACACTACAAATACAACCCATACGTTATAATGGTATGATTGTGAAATCGCATTCATTTTCCATGGCAATTCAGTTTTAACTTTCGGCACATCACAATAAACAAAGTTGAAATCATAGGACGGTATTACGTTTATTCTATATTCTTTGTTGGCGAATTCGTTTGAGTTGTTATGAAAACGGTATTTACTCAGTAAAGTAAATAGTGGATACGGGGCTCCAGAAAATGTCCAAACGGTGGGGTAAGCTTGAACGATATTATCTTTGTTATGTTTTAGAAAACCTGAATTACTAATATAATGGTCAGTGACAATTGTCATATTAAATGCAGAAGCTATTATATTGAAATAATTAAATACTGGACCGAATGGATTGAATTTTCGGTTCGGGATCCTGTAAAAATCACGTTTTCTAGAAAATTTGTTCAGTATTTCTTTATAGTCAGATTGGGGTACGTTGTAATAGTTCATTAATAAATATTTTGAGGGAGCAGTGGCCATGGCAACTTTAAAATTTATACAAAGCAAAATCGATACCCAGAATGGTATCATTTTGAGATGTCAAGGTTGAGTGACGATAAAAATATATAATGATTTAACTTTAAACATTAAACGCAATGTAACAATGTGAAATGTAAATATTATACCTTGCTCTACTGTTTCCTATTTAAAAACTTAAAACTCTTCAAAAATCTAAATATCATCTGTAAGCTGAAGTGTTCTAAGAACATAAGTAGTTCACACCTTTAAAGTTTATACTTGACAGAAGGTTTTGCTACTGAATCAACAAAGTTTATTTAAAGAGTTTCTTGTTGATTTTAAATGACGGTTTAAGCTGTTTTAATAACAGCTACAAACATTTATTCACCCATTCCATTTGTTAGTCTTTGTATTCTTAACCTTATTTATACAAAGTCCTTCTGCCAATGTGTCACGTGGAAAATATGTTCGAATTTATTTTAATTCTTTAAAATCCACAAAATAGGTGTTTAAGTATAGTGAGCTTAAATATAATTATGTAACCGTAGGCAGTTTAATCTTTGAAACTTTTATCCCAGAAAAATTGATTTGTGTTTTATTTGACCAATTTATATGCACCCGCCTAATGGAATTCAAACAAAAACTTCCGTGCTACGGTATTTTATAACAAACAGGTGATATTTATCATGTCTTCTTGGATTTTAAAGCAGGTATAAAGCTGTAAATAATTTAGACGCATTTGAGATATTTTAATGCACAATAATAATGGTGATGAAAATAATTTAAGTAAATACGTACCTTATTGAAGGTTTTAAGGTGGGCCAACATTTATTATTTTATTAAATGCCTCTTGTCAACAAATAATGGACCGTTATAAATACACATTTGACAAGCAAATATTAGAATACAAACAGCAAGTGACAATATGAAGTAAGTTTTGTCAGAATAAAAGTAAAAGTTTGAATATTATTTTTCACCTTTCTTGTATTCAAAGGTTATTTATTATTACATTATCGATTGTATTTTATATAAATGGTCATTTTAGAATTTAAACATAATAGAATAACCAAGAGACAAAAATACTTGAAAAACAAATAAAATTTCAACAAACCCATAATTTTCAAATATTTCAATTGTTTACACAATGCATGAAAGAAAACAATTTAGGGTGTAAAGTAGAAATCAAATTCACGCTACTTTAATGTTATTTGTTTAAAGTTTCTTCAAGCAAAATTAAACAAGCTCAGAGTCACCATTACTAACGTTGCAGCCATTTACACTGTTTGGAAAATTTCAGGAATAAATAACAGTTATACCATTTATTTTATAGCACTTAATTTCGACTGCAAAACATACACAACAAACAAAAATTAAACATACCAGCCACAAAAAAAATATTGAACTAATTTTACCTTCTAATGCTAAAGGCGCTATTTTAGCTCCTTCAAAATCATAAATAACCTTTGTCATACTTTTAACTCTACTTCTGTCTTGCACTCTAGAAGAATGCAGCAATTGAATAAATTCATCCAACCAGTAGAAATATATACCAGATTCCATAACATATCTTGCGACCCTTCCCAACTTATCACCACCATCACCAGTTGGTGCTACATAAACCTGATACACCGGACCAGCTGGTATCAAACGTTTCCCAATGTAGCAATGAACAGGCCTTTTGTGGGGTTCCACGTGAGAAAATAAATCGTTTACTTTGTTTAAATGATCTATAACAAATTGCCAGAAGTAGACTAAGGCCAGTTTTCTTTGTTTTGCCAGAAGCCTATGCGGCGACTCTACCTCAGAATAAACGTCATTGTTTAAAATCCGGAACTTAGACTTATTGTCTAATACATCATTCATTGCTAAAACGTCTAAATTGTGGGTATCATTGCGTTGAAACCGAGCAGTAGCATTCATAATTCCGAATGATACTCTGCTTTCAAACAGTATTGTAAAATTGTTTTCAACCAGTGAAGTGAGAAAACTATATGACTTTTCTTCCGATGGACTTATCACGGCACTTGTTATCGTTGCCGAATAGTAGTTTGATAAAACAAAACAAATTAATAGCCATAAATATAGTAATGGAACTCGTTGGAACTGTCTTGGAGCATCCACATTGTCGGGAAACAAAGAATCTATGGCAATGTATCCGGACTCTACAAAAGTTGTGTCTCGAACAACAAGTCTTAACGCAATAGTAATGGCTACAATAGAAACTAGAATTGAGAGCCAAACACTTAGATCAAATGCATCTGCTATAGTATTCATGTTCCATGGCTTTTCAGTTCTTAATATTGGTAGGTCACAATATACAAAATTAAAATTTAGTATGGGAATTGGTATGACAGTTACGGAATTGCTGATATTTTTTGAAATCATGTATAAATTCATGATGTTTTCCAGTGAATACGGAGCTCCGGGATATGTCCACACTACAGGGTAAATTTGAGCACAACCAGCTTGAGATATATTTGCACTTTGGACGTAAACCTCAGTGAGGGTTGTTGAATTTAAAGCCTCGGATATAGTTTTAAATGCTAAGTAATTAGGGCCCTGTGGACTAAAGGCTCGATTTGGGACCCGATAGTAATCTCTCTTTCTGTAGAAATTAATAAATGTGTTGTCGAGTAGATCTTGTGGAACTCGAAAGTAGTTTAGAATAATATGTTTAAACGAATTTATCTTGATTATACTATGGAAGCATATTGTAATTTGTAACATTACTGATATACTACTGGTAAACTTTTGGAAACTCATACTGAAATTGTACAAATAGTTCAAACTCAAAATAATGAAATTAACAAAATGAGCAATTTATCTGATTGATTTGGCTAGCCAAGTTTTCACAAAATTTTATAATAGGAACACATTTTACAATTTTTTATATTTATAATTTAAAAGCTCAATGCCTATACATTTATGGACTAATTTTCCATATACCGTTGCAGTACGTTTTACAACAGTTCGTTAAATAAACGTCATTTAAAATCTTTTGGGCTACCAATTAATAAAATACCAGCAAAATGGTTTCGTAACAATAAAAATAAAGGTGAATTCTGACAACAAAAAAAATTGTCGTAGCAACTAAATTACGTTAGCTATTTCACGAAAATTTACAACCAATACTTCAATATCTCAAGTTCAAAAAGCTAAAATGATATGTTGGTACCATCGAATAATGTAAGTACAAAAAAGTTGCCGTGCCACGTGTGTTCCTGTGTTCCATTGTTCAGCAGTTTTCTTTTATTTTTAACAATGGGTCTCTAAAGTACAACTTATGCATTAAAATTGCTAATTTAAGGGTTTACTCTAAATATTGAATTGTAAATTGACGTTAACTAATTCAATTTCAACAATACACTATAAAAGCTTGGGTACAAACAGGATTATGATATAGTTAGTATATTATTAAATATTGTAAAGTAGTATATAAAAATATTAAATTATTAACAGTCAAAGGCACAGCAAAACTCAATCTTTGTACACATTTTATAACATTTGCTCAATGTCAAAAGACAATATTTTTAGTTCAATGCATGATGTACAATGCTAATGCTCATTTTTAATCTAAATTTAACATCAAAACGTTAATCCTTGAACTCTTGTGTAGATTTTCATTTCACAATTTTTCTTAATTCATATTTCAATTAACTTTGTTCTTTCTAGGTATCACTTTTAACCAAAACTGTAAAAGAAGTTCTTGTCAAACAAACAAACCATTTAAAAAATACAATGAAAACTTTTTTGTGCAGCTTTAAAGTTGAATTGCTTTGAAGTCACATATTTAAAGTTTTTCATGCTTCACCTACTTTTCTCCTTGAACTTCTTGAAGCTAATTATACCAACAAACAAACCAATAAAATGTAGAAAGAGCATCCAACCAATTTTACCTTACATTTCTAGAGGACTAACGAATCTTTTCTTTTCGAAATCATATCTTATTTTGGTAATGTTCAGTACCTTATTTCCGTTTTGATTTGTTGTCGGATACATTTAAGCAAAACTTTCTTTACCACAGTATTGCAGATTCCATAACAAATAAGTTAGTTATTTAGTTAGCTCCCTCCAGGAGATTTTTTATCCATAATAAATAAAGATACTCTTTTTAGCATTTCTCCAATCTAATAATTTGGAATTTCAATAAACTGATGTATTGTACCGACTGGTATTAGTTGTTTTTCAATATAGCAATGCTAAAATACCATACGATAAATGTATTTTTGAAAAGATGTTTTTTCTAACTTGAAAGAAAAAAAAATAAAAAGGTAATTTTAAGCCATTTACCGCATAAGAAATTGTACTCATTGACCTAATATGTAATAGTGCCATGTTCATCGATTATGACCTTTTTCAGTTTTCAACAAATGTGTGAATTAAAAAAGAAGGTCATTAGCATCTTTTTCTCTCCCCTGTTGTCTCTTCTCTAAGCCTATATATAGCTATATGGACATAGATGAGGAGAGGTGAGAAAAAAATCATTGAAATCATTGCGCTCCCCATGACGCTCTAGTTTTGGTTTCAACTGTAAATGAAGTAAAAGTAATGAGATTATTGTACAATAATAACTATAAAGAAAATAATTCAAGTAAAATCGTTCCATATTCAAAGGTTTTAAGGTGTGTCAAAATTTATTTTTGTTATTTAACACCTCTTGTCAATAAATAATGGACAGTTATAAATAGACATTTCGTAAGCAAATATTGTAAATACAAACAGCTAATGACAATATAAAGTAAGTTTTGTCAAAATAAAAATTTTGAATACTATTTTCACCTGTCTTTTAATCAAAGGTGATTTGGTATTTTACTATTAATTATATTTTATATAAATCGTCATTTTACTATTTCAACATAAAAGAATAACCCTGAGGAAAAAAAATAAAGCTTGACAAACAAATAAAACTTTTAAAAACGATAATTTACAATAATTGAAATAGTTTACAAAATACATAAAAGCAAAACATTTTTCTGTGTAAAGTATAAATGAAAGCTTGGTTGCTTACATATTATTTGTATCAGGTTTTCTTCTTCATTAAATTCAAACAGGTTCTGGGGCAGATTATAAAAGATTCCTTCCGTTATTTTGATAGCTATACAGATAAATTTAAGCACGAAACTCTATTGTTTTAATTAAAGCAAAACTCAAATTAAAAACCAATAAATAAGGCAATGTTGGAAATATCTACAGCTTTTCGGGCAATTTTAGGAATAAATAACAGTCACGCCATTTCTTTTATGGCACCTAATTTCAACTGCAAAAGCTACACAACATACAAAAATTAAACATACCAGCCACAGAAAAAATATTGAACTAATTTTACCTTCTAATGCTAAAGGTGCTATTGTAGCTCCCTCAAAATCATAAACAACTTTTGTCATTCTTTTAACTCTACTTCTTTCCTGAACCCTAGATGAATGCAACAATTGAATATACTCATCTAACCAATAAAAATATATACCAGATTCCATAGTATACCTTGCAATTCTCCCGAGCTTATCTCCACCTTCCCCAATAGGGGCCAAATAAACTTGATACACTGAACCAGCTGGTATTAATCGCTTCCCAATGTAGCAATGAACAGTCTTTTGTGGGGGCTAACATTAGGAAATAATTTGTTTACTTTATTTAAATGATCTATAACAAATTGCCACAAATATACCAGGGCCAATTTTCTTTGAATTGTGAGAAGTCTTTCAGGTGACTCTAGCTCAGAATGAACGTCATTGTTTAAAATCCGGAACCTAGATTCATTGTCTAGAATATGGTTCATTGCCAAAACGTCTAAATTCTGAGTATAAATTCGTTGAAATCGAGCTGTAGCATTTATAATTCCGAATGATACTCTGCTTTCAAACAATACTGTAAAGTTGTTTTCAACCAGTTCAGTGAGATAACTGTATGACTTTTCTTCCGATGGACTTATCACGGCACTTGTTATCGTTCCAGAATAGTAGTTTGATAAAACAAAACAGATAACTAGCCACAAATATAGTAATGGAATTCGTTGGAACTGTCTTGGAGCATCCACATTGTCGGGAAACAAAGAATCTATAGCAATGTATCCGGACTCTATAAGAGTTGTATCTCGAACAACAAGTCTTAATGCAATTGTAATGGCTACAATAGAAACTAGTATTGAAAACCAAACGCTTGTATCAAATGCATCTGCTAAAGTATTCATGTTCCATGGCATTTCAGTTTTAAATTTCGGGAGATCACAGTAAACGAAATTAAAATTTATAATGGGAATTGGTATAATAGTTACGGAATTGCTGCTATTTTGTGAAGTCACATATGTATTTATGATGTTATTCAGTAAGTAGGGTGCTCCTGTATACGTCCACGCTACAGGGAATATTTGGGCACAACCAACTTGCGATATATTTTCACTCTGGACATAAACCTCACTAAGAGCTGTCAAATTTAATGCTTCTGATATAGCTTTAAAGGTTAAGTAACTAGGGCCATATGGACTAAAACCTCGATTCGGGACCCGATAGTAATCCCGTTTTCTGTAGAAATTTTTAAATGTGTCGCTGAGTAGTGCTTGGGGAACCCGAAAGTAGTTTAGAACAATATATTTTAAAGAATCTGTTCTGATTACTTTATGAAAGCACAATAAAATTCCTAGTATTGATGAAAACTTGCTCATTACTTTTCAAAACTCATTGAGAAATTCAAGAAATGAATAAAAAACTTACATATAATGAAATGAACTCAATGAATAACCGTTTTAGTTAAGTTAAGTTTAAAAATTATATCTGAGATAAATTTTACGTATGATTTCAAAATTCACTGGATTTCGTTCACCATTAAAATTTCAGAAAGTCGTATATTTTTTAACAACTTTGTGGGCCGTTTTAGTGTTTTTAATACAACCGTTTTGTACGTAAATGACATTTAAATTGGTTACGGTTAACCATGAATAATACATCAGCTGACTTAACTCAACATTGACGATGAAGAGAAATTCTTAGAATAAAAATGACGTTAACCGTTAGTGCTCCTACTTCAAAGTTCCGAATAGTCCTATGAACAAAATGATACGTTAGGGACAAGAATACTAAAGCCTATAATCTTAATGGACAATACAAATAAGTTGTCTTGCCGTAAGTGTGCCATTATTCCCGGTGTTCTTTGTTTATGTGACAACGAGATTGTAAAGTAATGATAATTTATTAAATTGTATTTTTAATGGTTTATACTAAATTTGAAATTGAAAATTGCCGTAAGTTAATACAGTTTCAAAAATACACTACAAAGATGAGGTGCACAGTTTAATCCACCATAATATTATATAATAATGTGCAATAAAAATAATACTAAATTATAAACGTTTCGGTCAACCTAAAATCAATTTTATTACATTTTTTCTCAGTGGTAGAAAATAATATCGATACTTTAGTAAATTTACAAGGTACATATACAAGATGATTCTAAATTTATCTTTAAGTTAACCTACTTTTTATGTAGCATTTCGTATCAATTATTAAAGTACTCCTTTGGTGCTTTTTAGGGACTCAAAACATAATTAGTTTAGCAGTAAGCTACATTTTATTGAAATCGCACGTGAAATAATTGGATCATCATACTTACAAATACCATTTTAGGAACAAAGTAAAACAGGTAACTGAAAACTAAAATAAATTGACTTTAAGAATGCAATGTGGAGAAGTATGTATTTTATGTCAACAACCACTTTCTAATGAGTTACATAAAAATATTGTTTAATCCTTCAAACTCGTAATTATTTTATCACGAATACATTATTTAGTAAAATATTATATATTTTGACAGGTCGTAATACAACATTAAATGTCAAAATACCTAAATAGTTTTAAGTACTTAGACGCGTAAGGAATTGTACTCATTAACCTAAAAAAAGTGTCATATTGCATATCTCTTCGAGTGCAATACAAAATAAAATTTCAACGAAATGTAAATATTTAGCATAAAATTTTAAGTAAGTATGGCAATAAAAATACGTTGCATTGGCAACATGTATACCTGCACTTTAATTTGCAAGTACATACATTATAAGGAAAGAATATTTTGGCTACTTAGACTTACACCATTTTTGAATCTTTTGACATAAGTTTAGCTTTTAATTGCAACTAAAATATAATTTTCCATTTTATAACTTACTCCATTTATTTCTGTTATAATACCACATTTCGATTAAAAATACTGTAAAACACATTCCAATTAAACAAACCAGCCATAAGAAAAACACTGTTACAATTTTTCCTTGAAGTCTAAGGGGAGCATTTTCCATCTCCTCAAATTCATATTTCACCTTCGTCATGCTTACAACTCTCGAACGTTCCTGAACTCTAGATGAATGCTTTAGTTGAATGTATTCATTATGCCAATACATAAATATACCGGACTCTACCATATAAAGCGCAAATTTGTCTAGCTTACTACCTTGCATTGATATGAATAACTGATATATTTCACCACCAGGCATTAATCTTTTGCCAATATAACAATGCACAGGTCTGTTACCAGGTTGCACATTGGCAAATAAGTCATTGACATTATCCAAATACGAGATCACAAAATGCCACAAGTTTATCATAAAAAATGTTCTTTGCTTAGCTAATAGCTCAGCTGGATTATATGTACCAAAATGAACGTCATTATTTAAGACACGGAGAGAATCCAATGGATGATCTAACATTTGATTAAGGGCAATTATATCGTCGTTATTTTCAAAACTATTTAACTGATATCTTGCAGATGAATTGACCATTCTAAAAGCATCCTTACTATCAAATAATAAGGTGAAGTTACTCTTAGCTAGCTGCGAAAAATAACTGTAAGAATTTTCTTCAGGCGGACTAATTACAACACTGGTTATTGTAGCTGAATAATGGTTGGTTACAATAAAACTTGTTAAGAGCCAAACATAAAGCAATCCTTGATTTTTAAACTTTTTGGTAGCATGTATGCCTTCTGGGAAAACTGATCCTAAAACCAAAAAACCTGCTTCAACTAACGAACATTGTTGCACCTTAAGTTTGAATACTATTGTTAGCATTACAATTGAGGTTAAAAACAAGAACCAAACTGTAGAGTCAAATGAAAATGTAAGCGTTTCCATATTCCAAGGCGACTCCATTTTTAGCTTTGGTGCATCACAGTAAATGAAGTTAAAGTATGCCTTTTTCATTGGGATAACCGATATTTCATAGTTCAATTTTCTGCCAGTCATTAAATTGAAAAATGAATACGTTGCTCCAGTGTATGTCTTTACTGCTGGATAAAGGTGCATGAATGTAAAATTAGAAACATTCTGCTCTTTAAAGTATGCATCTGTAATTAAAGATGCGTTTATGGCGTCGGCAAATACTTTGACACCATTAAATATTGGACCAAAAGATGTAAAATTACGATTTGGAACTCTGTAGTAATCCCGTTTACGGTAGAATGTTTTAAATGTGCTACTAAGAGTTGATTGGGGTAACTGGTAGTAATTTAGAACAAGATATTTTATAGAGTCGCTCATGATTTCAGGAAGATTGCTGAACAAAAGCAGTAAAACTCCAGTTGAACTGAAACAGTTCTGGATAGCCCGAAAACAGTTCATCTTAAATATTTTAAAATAAATCACTAGATAGTATTTCACTCCAGCTTATACATAAACGACAAAATTTTGTTTACCTCAAGGAATAACTTATGAAGTTTCAAAATCTTGTTACCTTGATTACAATTCGGATGATGTACCGTGGAAAGTATATACTTTTGTTACTTATACTGGCTATCTACAATGTGGGGAAAATATGTGACAAATATTTAACTTTGGGCCTAGTTTTATAGAGTCGTATTAGTTTCCATGTGAGCAATTTGATTAATTAAAACGTTTGTCTTGATCCATCTTTGAAATAATAAAATTGGACGACCATCAGCAAACACCAACTCTAATTGACATGTCAATAAATTATTGATTGTGGACTGAATAGTAAATAAATGCCTCAATGCATTTTTCACTTTGGTGAGCAATTTGCCTATTTTCATAATAAAGTATTTCATGTTGTTTTAGCATTACAAAAAGGTTTTCCTGCAAGACCGATTTTACAAAAACAGGAATAAAGACTTATCGGACTTAATTTTACAGTGGTGAAAATAAGGTAACAAAATAATGCTGTAAAAATAAATGTATGTAATAATAACAAGTTCAATACCAAAAAATATTTGTCTACGACTTACAAAATACACATTGTTATAATGGGTAAAAATAGCTCAACTACATGATTTTTGTGCATTCAAGTTCTATCAACAAACTCATGAAGTAAATAAAGCATTCCTCCCATTTATTCGTGTACGCTAGAATACATGGTAATTTTAAAAACATTGAGCTTATTTCCATGTCTTGACCCAAATGTAGAATCGTAGCCACTCGAAAATCGAATGCTCATGTTTTTCTACTTGCCAAAATTCTAAGTTGGAGATTTTTTTTACTTCAGGCATCATTCCTTAATACAATTTAAAATTTAAACCAACTAAATAATTCACTGATTTTCGAATTTTCTTCAGTTTGAGCCACAACTTTTAATAATAAGAAGTAAAATTTATTTTTCCAAAAATATTGCAATCCCAAATTTTGAAGTTTTGAACTTTTATTTCAGAGAAAACTAATATTTGCATCAAAGTCTTAAGTACAAAGACAAAGCTACATAAGGTGGATAGTGTATTATCTTATATGCATAGTTCTTAGTGCATACAGTCATAATCTATATTACAACGAGAAAATTCCAGATGTAGTTGCAATTCAGAATAGCAAATTACATCGGGGGCTAATCCTAAAACTAGTTCTTGCAGTGCTTATCATTATCATAGTTTCCATGTTACTTTCTGTTGCATCATCAGAATGGGATCATCGAGATGCAATACTAGAATCTCTAAATCAAGGTTTAGGGCTAAATGAGGTTTTACGAAACATATTATTACCCGAAAGGGAACTACTCCAGATACGGGGCCAACTTCGTCGAATACGATTGACACAGTTTGTCTGCTACTTTCCATTTGTTGCTCATTTTTTTGAAGTTAATATAAATCATAAAGCGGATCCACTCCACAACTGTTTAGAAATCCCTGTGAATTTTTCATTATTTATTGTATGCAACGTACTATCGATTTATGTATTTGTTCTACTTTTAGTTGTTATACACGCCATTGTACCCGGATTCGATTCCAAGTTGTTGTCGACCTTTTTTAGTGGAATATTAGTTTGAGAGGGCAATGCCAACCAGCCTATTGTCCACAGTCCATAACAAGAGGAAAAAAATGCGTCAGAAATGTTTTTCCAGACTCTAAGGCTTGGTCTTCAATCTGAAGAAAAGTTGATCCATTTGTACTACAGCTTTTAAATATTTAATGGAATTTGTAATTGTAACTTGGCAACCAGCAGAGTTGTATTCCATTTTACAAAAATTATGCTTATTTCAATATTAGGCAATTTAATTTTAATCAAAAATGGTTATTTACTTCAATCTTTGGATGATTTGCAGTTAGTTTTTATTTCGCTTATGTGTATTTTCCTACTGCTTCGAATATAATTCTTAGAATGTACTGTTATTAGCACATTGGAAGAAAGATCAACAAGATATAAAACTATGCTTCTGAAAAAAAACACTGCAAATATGTTAACTCTTTTAATTGCTTCGTCCTTTAGGTCAGTTAAATTACATTTAGGTCATTTTTAATATAAATAGCCGCACTTTCTTTGACTGGTGAATAACTTTACTTGATAACTTAGTATCGGTGAGAGTAAGGGCTCAATTTTTCTGTAATGTAGTTAATATTTTTAAAACCGTTACATGAATTCACACTTACCATACAACAATATCAAACAATTTTACTTTAAAAACTCAGTACAAAAAATAGGCATTGGTCGCAACGGAATTTTTGCCATAAACCATAAAACTAATTTATGTGAATTAATGACTGATATGTTTGCGTTAATCATAAAACATATTTTATAGTAAAATTAAACGCATGCATACAACGGAACAATTTGTCAAATCTAGTCCTTATAAATTTTGTTTGCTAGTGTGATAAAACTAATTAACAAGCTTGAAGTCAATCCATTTTTTTGTTACACTTTTACTTTTTGCAAAATGCATCTTAAAATTAATTTTCTATTAAATGTTATTCGTTCCAGTGTCAACACTCTGCTGAAGTATTCCTGTGTTTGCTTTTTTATGAAAGATTTTATTAAAATTACTAGTATCAATTGTTTATGCTCCTGAACATGTTCTAAATCTATAGAGAATTCCACTTATTTCTTGTATGATAGCACAGTTCTGTTGCAAATGCAACAAAGCATATTCCGATCAAACAAACAAGCCATAGAAAAAATACTGTTCCAATTTTACCCCGTAACATTAGTGGAGAGATATCCACATCTTCAAAATCATATTTCACGTTTGTCATGCTTACGACTCTTGAACGTTCTTGAACTCTAGCCGAATGTTTTAATTGAATGTATTCGTTATGCCAGTACAAATATATACCTGATTCCATAATATATCTTGCAAATATTTCAAGTTTATCGCCAGGTTGTGATACGAATAACTGATACAATTCCCCACCAGGAATTAATCTTTTGCCGACATAACAATGCACTGGTCTATCATTAGGATGAAAGCTGGAAAACATATCGTTAACGTCGTGCAAAAGTGAAATCGCAAATTGCCACAAGTTAATCAAAACCAGTTTTTTACGACTAGCCAAAATATGAGCTGCGGACTCCACACCTGAGTGAACCAAACCATAATTCAAGACCAACAATGAACTTATTGGATGATTCAGCATTTGATTAAGAGCAATTATATCGCTGTTATTTTGGAAACCTTTTAACTGATTTCTTGCTGAAGCGTTTATTAGATTAAAGGCAATTTCACTGTCTAGTAATAAAGTAAAATTATTTTTAACCAGTTGAGAAAAATAACTGAATGACTGTTCTCCGGGAGGGCTTATTAAAACACTGGTTATTGTTGCTGAATAATGGTTAGTTAGAATAAAACATGCAAACAGCCAAATATAGAAAAATGTTTGATTTTTGAATTTTTTGCTGGCATCCATGCCGTCTGGGAGTACTGAGCCTACAACTGTAAAACTGGCTTCCATTAAAGTACAGTGTTTCACTTTATATTTTAATGTTAGGATAACGGTTACTATGGAAATCAAAAACATGAGCCAAACTGTTGAATCAAAAGAAGATGTAAGTGAATTTACATGCCAAGGTAACTCCATCCTCAGTTTTGGAGTATCACAGTAAACAAAGTTGAAATATAACTTGGGAATCTGGATAACTGATGTTTCATATTTCAGGTTTCCAAAGTGGCGGTTGTTTGCCATTATACTATCCAAAGAGTATATATCACCAGGGTATACCTTAACTACAGGATAAATATGCATGAATTTAAAGTTCGATATATTGTTGCTATAAAAGTACGCGTCGGTTATTAAAGTTGAATTTATAGCATCTGCGAATACTTTGATGTAGTTGAATTCTGGCCCAAAAGGGGTAAACGTACGGTTTGGAACTCTGTAGTAATCTTGTTTTCGATAAAAAGTTTTAAAGGTATCAGTGAGAACAGATTGGGGTAGTTGGTAATAGTTCAGAACTAGGTATTTTTTGAGTTTCATGTTGATTTGAGGAAGGTAGGAAACTAAAAGTATACGAATTCCAAGACTAGTTTGCCAATTTAAATTAATGCAAGAAATCATCTAAAATAGAACTAGATTAAACAAAGTAGGTATATTTTAAAACTTTTGTCAACTTCAACCACAAAACTGACTGATAATAAAGTGTTTACTGAATACAATAGTTTTTGCCTTGAAAATACCTTGCAAAGACTATAGTGAGTCTTTATTCAAGTGTCACAAAAGCCAAACGAATTCGTTTTGTCATCTAAAGTGCGCAACAGTTTTCAAAAATTGGGGACAATAAAACTTGAACCAAATGGTATGAAGTGTCTTTTATTTTTTGAAGAAAGTTTGATCAATGGACTAATGGACTAGCAAGCAAAATACTTTGTTCTTGATGGACACAGAACCACAATGTGAAGTTCCTAAATCTTCTGACATTTGAATGCTACAATAGTTATTATTTAATAATTATTTAACGCCCGTTAGGCAAATGATTTTTTGGTTAGGTATATTTACTTTGAAGTACTTTGGTGTTACGACAGAGACTTATGAAAAATCCTATTTCATACACGAGCAGTTTCTAATAATGTAGAAAAATGGGACTGAATTTTGATAGTTGGAAAATTAATAAAATAACATTAGTTCTGCTGAATACGTTTTACAACAACAATTCCATATGAAATATATTTACCAACGACTGCATTATGCATACATAATAGTATTACATGAAAGGACTAATCAATATTATATAATTTTACCGTATTACTTTATTTCTTGAAAAAGAATGCGCCTCTAATTATGTCTATTAATGGACCACAAACATGTGGAAATCATTCTGCAACATACTTAAATTAAGCAAACAAGCGGCAGAATAATACCGAACTAGTTTACCAGTTAAAAGCCAAAGGTGACTCTTTTTGCCGTTCGGTGTCATGAAGAACATTTACTAATTTAGAAATATTGTTCAGATTTGCTCATTTAATAATTGCAACTACTGAATATATTAAATATGTTAATTTACCGAATGCAATCGTTTTAGAAACTAACGAAAAACCTTCGAAACGTGATTCTCTTGGATTCCCTTTATAATTTGGTGATATATTAGTCTTATTAATTTAAGTTTTTATGTCAAGTTTCATCTTCCAATGGGCACCGGTTCCAGAGATATCACAGAATACGTTTTCCTATAACAAATGTACTTATGCTCGAACTATTTCAGTCCCAATGTCTAATTTGCTAATAATAATTTTTGTGTAAAAATTATGGCTCTAGAAAGCCGAAATTTATGAATAAAGATCGTATTACACAATGATATTGTTTTCAATATCCTGAATTATTTCTAGTTGCCCAAAATACTAAAACTAGTAAAGTTTTGTAAAAGTTTGTTTAAGAGCACAGTAGCAGTAGTAAAACATTATTTTTTAATGAATCCTTTTTTAATAAGAAGCTCAAAATATGATTTGGACTTGATTTACCTATTTAAAAAAGGCATAATCATGTCGTAAAACATAATTGGCAAATAATTCCATTTGATCAGATTCAACAAAACTTAATATTAAAATCCAGTTGAAACCCGTCCCTTTCAAATGTTATCAAGGAAAAATTAAAGATGTGGTGACAATAATATTTAACGATCTTTGGCGCGACTTTGTAAAACTATCATTATACTTACAAACAAAGGAATATAAAGCAATCCCTCTATTAAAAAATATTTCATGGAAAATTTGTTTAAGTACTTGTATACAATAATCTCTCCGATAAAACTAATAGTACTAACTAACAAACAAATGAAGCCAAGAAAAAACACTGAACTAATTTTCCCCTGAATTTCTAACGGAGTTATAACTCTTTCCTCCTCAAAGTCGTACCTTATTTTCGTACTTCTGATCACCCTTGTTCTGTCCTGTACCCTTGTAGAATGTCTTAAAGCAATGTATTCATTATGCCAAAACTCGTATATTCCAGATTCCATCATGTATAGTGATATCCTTTGTAGCAATTCTCCAACTTTACCCTTAGGGGTCTCAATAAATTGATACATTTGGCCACCAGGTATTAGTCGTTTTCCGATATAACAGTGAACAGGTCTTTGATGAGGTTTCATGTTTACAAATAATTGATTCACAGCATTTAAGTATGATATCGTATATTGCCAGAAGTGAACTAGTACCAAGTTTCGTTGGAATGCTAAAAGTGGAGCAGGTGGTTCGTTTTGGATGTGAACTTCGTTATTTAATACACGTATATTTGTAATATGAGAATCAATCATGCTATTTATAGCAAAAATATCTTCATTAGATTGATAATCAGTCAATTGGAACCTAGCTGCTGCTATCAGTATTTGATAAGCACCTCTGACAGGTAACAACAAAGTATAATTTTGTTTAGCGACGTCAACAAAATAACTGTATGAATCTTCTTTAGATGGCCTGATTACCACACTTGTTAGTATAGCAGAGTAATAATTTGATAAGACAAAACATACAAGTAACCATAAATAATACATGAGAATTTTTTGAAATTTAATGGGAGCATCTGCGTTATCTGGTTGCAAAGAACGTAGAACTACAAAACTGGTTTCCAGAAAGGATACATCTTTGACAATGAATTTTAATGTTAGAACTACAGATATAATTGATACTAGCACTAAACACCACACATAAGTTTGAAATGAAAACAAGAGGGTTCTCATATGCCAAGGCGTTTCTTGTTTTAACTTTGGAACGTCACAGTAAACAAAATTAAAATCGAATTTTGGGGTTGGTCGAATCGAAAACCCCAAATATTGATGTTTCTTGTAAATATTGTATAAAGTGTAATTTGTTGGATACAATGTAACAAATGGATAAATATTTATATGTTCTAATTTAGAATTATTAAGTTTTTGAAAATAATTATCAGTTATAAGTGTTAGGTTCACAGCTTGTGAAAGGGAGTGAGCTGGTATTAAAATTGGCCCGAAAGAGTCAAACTTTTGTTTTGGGGCTCTGTACCAATCTCTTTTCTTATTAAAGTTAATCACTGTGTCCAAAAGAACTTCTTGAGTTAAGCCGAAGTGATTTAGCACAACATACTTCAAATGGCTTGACATGTTTCTAGAAATAAAAGTGGTTACTAGAATCGAAAGGACAAGTGGTATTTTCCGAAGTTTTCTAAAATAATGTGCCATTTTACAACAGTTTCTCATTTTGGATAGCATGTAGTAAGGTAGTAGATAAAGGATATTAGTTAGAATTTTGGTAGTACACGTACACCGCTATGTGATGTCATTATTTCGACAGTTTCAATACGACGTTGTGTACATAATTTCTTTGGGTTGCTTTTTTAATTGTAATGTTCAAGTTATGCACATAAAAGGTAATACAAAAACTATATTTAAGTACCATTAAAATCTTTATAAACCAATAAATGGAAAGAATTGTTGATATAGTAAACAAATTGCATTGTTAAAAGATATTTGGATTGCAAAAATCATCAAACAAATACAAACACAAGACTTGAACCACTATTGTTATTTAAAATTAAAAGCAAACTGTCTTTTATTCATAGCAAATATATAACCAGTGGCAACTTGATTATCACGTGTTCTTTTGGCATAATACTTATGAATTTTGCTATGTAACGAAGGATTACTAAAATACTTGAATACATTACATTCTACATTTTTCGTTTTAAAGTTGAGCCTGCCCAGAAATTCGTGGTTTAGGACACGGTCGTGAAAGACGATCTTAACAAAATTGGATTTAAAACAAAAAAACGACCACTAGAATAGGACAACGTGCATTCTAGTTTAACATGAGGACGCTTGGGCAGGTTTGAGGTTAAAAAATGAACCAGGTTGGAAAAATGAAACAATTCGACCCAACAAACACGACGCTGAGACTCTAAAAACTAGAACGGTAACGATACCGATGGAAAAAACTATCGGATACTAACGTAAACTGTAGTAATTAAACGATGTTATCAACCATTTATCGAAGTGAGCTCAGCTGACGCATAGTAAATGGACAAAATAAAATAAAATACTTGAGCTTATGCTTAAACACAAAAACCGATTTAAAAAAGACGAACTCGACAATGATTTATTTACCGAGAGCTTTCGAAAGAGGCGTCATATGTTGTGCTTAAAAAAGAGATGACCCCCTCCCCCGGGGGAAGGGGTTGACCGATTTAAAAAAGACGAACTCGACGATTATATATTCACCGAGAGCTTTCGAATCAGGTGTCATATGCCATATGTTGTGCTTGAAAAAATAGATGACCTCCTCCACCGGGGAAGAAGGGATTGGCAGATTTAAAAAAGACGGTGCTGGTATGCAAGCACTCATATTGGGATCTAAGTATGTATGTACTATCATAAAACAGTAATGAATGATGTTTTGAATTTTTTATGGGGAGTAAATTTTTACATCCTCTGGGGTAAGAATTCGATTCTCTCAAGCCCCAACTGAATGTGATCCCAGTTTTTTTCCCCAGAGCTCAAATTTTCCACACCTAGTATAAAGCAAAGACGTTTCTATGTAGATTCATCAATATCAAAGCACATTGGACTGATCTGGATGCTCAGACTAATTGTGCGAATGCTTCGCCATATTTTTGGGAGTTACTATAGAAGGACAGGGTACTCTTCTTGTTTCCGAAGGTGATAGAAGTCTTGGCTATCCAAAATGAAAAACGGAAGTTGGACATGTGGGTGGTTACTAAGAAAGGTGATAATGATTTCAACGATGAGGAGTACTCGGTCCATGGAGTGAAGGACAATGACAATGAGTGGAAGCGTACAGTTTTAGATTGTCGGCTTGTAAGCTCTGTTTGGAACAAGGGAGTGGAACAGTGCTATCAAAGTGCTACAATGGCTGGAGTACAGGAGTTATCTGAGGGTAGTCCTGAACTGGATCCAAGGTCATCTGTCAAAACATTGGGAGGTTCGTGGAGACAGGAATTATTAAAGATTAATGGTGCTGCGGATGTTGAAAAATTTCTGAAGGGATTCCAACAAAGTCATTTCTCTGGCATTGGGGCATCGCCGAAGAACCCGGTTTTTGGAAGATGGCTAACTATTAAAGTGCGAAAAGAAAGACGTAATAAAAAACGGATAACCAAATTATTAGAGTGGTGTAGAAAAGAGATCTGGTACTGCTTTCTGAATTGGGATGTATATTCGAGAACAACAGGACCGGAGGATTTTGGGGAAATAGAAAAATGGTTGGGATTAATGCCAAACCTGAGATTCTTAAAAATGGAAGGCCCAGGAAATGTGAAAGAATTATCAACAGAAAAGTTTCTGGTAAATCCTGCTCCCAAGCTGGAGAAACTGGAGATGCTGGACTTTCGCGCGACAAGTGGATTTATTGTTAGTCAAATGTTGAGGTTGAATGGAGGTCACTTGAAGGTGCTGAGGATGGCGAATATTCATGAAGGAGTTGACTTGAATGTTGGAGCTACTTTTGAGAATCTGAAGGATTTCTCATCAATGTCATCCAAGTCTGGGGATGAAATGTTGGAGGAATTCGGGCATCATTGGAAACAGCTCAGTAAGCTGTACTTGGTCAACGCAAGCAAGTATTTTGAAAAGTTGGAGAGAAACTGGGGTAACACGTTGACTGAGTTGGATTTGAGGGATCCGTTTGGGAAGTACAAGACGACGATTTGGAAGGAGTCGAGGGATTTAAGGTTGAATCTTACGGGGATTTGAAGATTGTCTTTGTGGATTCAGGGTCTGTTTAATTTGGATTTTATTAGGCCGATGCAAGAGAGCTTGGAGCATTTGAAAATTATTACGAAGATGAAAGTTTTCATCGTAGTTATACGATTGGTTTGTTTGTCTGTCTGTCTGTCTGTCCGTTCGCGCTCTAACTTTCAAACGCGTCAACCGATTCTCTTCAAACTTGGCACACAGACACCTTAGGTCAAGGGGGTCATCGCTAGTTAAATTCAGCTTCCGGGGTCAAACCCCCTGGGGACAGGGGGTCAAACAACTTCACGTGTTAGCTTATGGTTGAAATTTTTTTATCGTGTATTTCGATAGAGGAGTTAAAGTAGATCAACTTTTCTCAAGGGACCATGGGTCAGGGTCAAACCCCCTGGGGACAGGGGGTCAAACAACTTCCCGTGTTAGCTTATGGGTCAAATTTTTTTATCGTGTATTTCGATAGAGGAGTTAAAGTAGATCAACTTTTGTCTAGAGACTACATGTCAAATTATAGACAAGACAAAACTAGATATCAAAATCCAGTGACCAGGAGTCTGAAATCGTTTTAAAATCGTCGTCTTTTTCGTCTTCGTATATCCTTCATGTCTTGACATGACTTGTTTTGGGTGGATTTGATTATTGGGATTGTGCTTGGCGGAGGGTGGAGTGGGTTGAGGTTGAGGACGAGGAGAAGCAGAGTATTGAGTTGATTGGCTTTGAGAAGAAAATGCACAAGTCAAATTTTTGGAATTTTTTTAGAAGCTGGAGACAATCGAAATTCACAAGAGAGGGAAACATGAGTACGAGCCCCTGCTGTTTTCCAAGGACGGGATCAAATACTCGGGTTCGATTTAGCTTGATGAAGATTGAAGGAGGAAGCAAATGTCAATTAAATATTTTGAGAATGAAATGAAGTCATTTTTTTGTAATTTTCTAACAGGCAGGGTATAGTCCCGAGGTGCCGCTCCGATCTGGGAAAGCCAGTAAGTGAAATATATTCATAATTAAGTATAAAATAAATATCCGTCTTCATTTTAAATATGTAGAAAAAAGCTTGATTTTCAATCAAACATGTTAAATACATGCATCAAAGTATTCTAATTCAGCTCAAAGAGGTGGATAGTAGCCGGTGAACAATGATTTAACTAGTAAAGGGCTACAAGTAACGAATCTATGGTCAAGTCGAATGTCAGTTTTGCAGAAAAATGAAGACGGATATTTATTTTATACTTAATTATGAAGATATTTCACCTACTGGTTTCCTCAGATCGGAGCGGCACCTCGGGACTATACCCTGTAAGACTATTGTACAAAGTGTTTGAACTAATTTACAGATATTTCATTCAGTTGTTTTAACTTTTTATAAATTATAAATTAAGGTTAAATTGTAAAATAATTTGTTCTTTTGAAGTTATTTTTGTTGTTGAAGTTTTTACATTTTTATTGATTAACAAATTAAATATTGTAACCAAACTTGTTAAATTGCTGTCATTATCACTTCAGTTGTTTAACGATTTATTAGTTCTATCAAAACAGATTTAAGGAACAGTTGGAATTTTGCTTATTTGTATATTTCCTAAAAGTAAAACCATTTTTGTTCTTACTAATCTCTACAAAAAAGCTTATACTACTCATTAACAAGCAAATTAAATGGAGAAAGAATACTAAACTTATTTTGCCCTGCATTTGCAAAGCAGTTATAACCCTTTCCTCCTCAAAGTCATACTTTATTTTTGTCCTACTCACTACTCTCGTTCTATCTTGTACCCTCGACGAGTGTCTTAAAGCAACGTATTCTTCATACCAATAGCTATGTATTCCAGATTCCATAATAAACAATGACACTCTTTTTAAATGTTCTCCAAGTTTACTGGGCGGAGTTTCAATAAACTGGTACATTTCGCCTCCAGGTATTAGTCGTTTCCCAATATAACAATGTACAGGTCTCTGATGAGGTTTCATATTTGCATATAATTGGTTAACACTATTCAAGTACGATATAGCATATTGCCATAAGTGTACTAATACCAGGTTATGTTTAGATGCTAAAAGTGGAGCAGGTGCTTCCGATTCGGTGTGAACTTCATTATTTAGAACACGCATTTTGCTTAGAGGATAATCAAGCATATTGTTAACGGCAAGAATGTCTTCATTGGTGTGATTATCTGTCAATTGAAACCTTGCTGTTGCATTGAGAATGCGATAGGCCCCTTTGGCAGATATTAGTAAGGTGAAATTGTGTTTTGCCACGTCAGAGAAATAATTGTATGATTCTTCCTCAGTTGGACTTATAACTACACTAGTTAGTATAGCGGAGTAGTAATTAGATAACACAAAGCACAGTAGAAGCCATATATAAAAGAATGGAACTTTCCGAAATTTTGTGGTAGCGTCTACGTTGTCAGGTAATATTGAACGTAAAACTATAAAGCTGATTTCTAGAAATGTCACTCCTTTAGTCATAAATTTTAACGTTAAAACTACAGACACCATTGCTGCAAATGCAGTTACCCAAACAAATGATTGAAATGAAGACAAGAGAGTAATAATGTTCCAGGGCAGCTCTTGCTTTAATTTTGGAACGTCGCAGTAAACAAAATTAAAGTCTAATTTTGGAGTTGATAGAATCGTGTAACCATCCATTTTGTACCCGTATTTACGATGTTTTTGTAAAATATTATATAGTGTGTAAATCGTTCCAGGATAGGACGAAGCAGATACATAAATGTTAATGCAATCTGATTTTGAAATATTGGAGCTTTTATAGTAGTCGTTGGTTATTAGTGTTAGGTTAGCAGATTGGGAAATAGAGTTTGCTGCTACTAATAAGGGACCAAAGAAGTCAAATTTATGGTTTGGGATTCTAAAATAATCCCGTTTTCGGTGAAAGGTCTTCAATGTGTTTCGAAGCACTGTTTCAGTTATGCTAAAATGATTAAGAATAGTATATTTCAAAGGACTAGAGTTGCTATTAGATATAACGAAGTTGATGAAAATTGAAATAAATGTATGTTTGATCCAAAATATTTTTGAAGAAAGCTGCATTTCTAAAGCTCATATTGGCAACTAATCACGTGATTTAGCAATGGTATCTGAGCCCAAACTACTTGAAAATTTTGAAGGGTAATCCAGAAAGCCACCATTCTAAATTTAACCTTTACATGCCATTCTTTACAATCATTCTTTACATGTATTATAGTTTATGCTATTGAAGCGCAAATTTCAAGTTGCCAAAATGCTTTATTATCAAACCTATATTTAAGTAGCATTAAATTCAATTGAATTCAAATATGGGAACTTTCACTTGTATAGACTGCAAATTGCATTCTTTGTGCTACTACGAGAAGTTTGGAATCGAAATATAATTGTATGAACTTGATTAGTAGGTAAAATAAATATTAAATATCCCTCCATTTTTCATAATCATTACAGATGTGTAATGAGCAACATTCGGATATTATGGTGAATAAATGTATCATTAAAATACTTGTTAAAATCGTTGGAAGCGATAAAATATTTGATCAGTCCAGCCCACTTATTAATATTGGACAAAAATAATTGCAAGGTCAGAAGTTTCTTTTTTCTACGATGCGACGATAAAAAAAACGTTTACTATAGGAAACGTTGATTTTGTTTCAAAAGAGGCTTTGTCCAGGTAACGGAGTTATTCAAATGTTTGAAATTTTTTAGGCCTTACAACAAGAAAATCATAATTCGATTGCATAAATTGAGACACAATCTAAGTGCTGTATTACCTGAAATTACATACACATAATGCTCTCGATGGTTTTTAACTTTTACCTCTAATATCTCATTTAACACAATATTCCAATTGCTTGTATTAACATAGTTCAGTGTAGGCAATAAATGCACTGTGTATTTAGAAAAGAGTAGTTGCCTAAAAATTTCTAACTGTCTTATTTTTTTGGTAACTTCATTTCATAAATAATATCGTTTTTGTATGTAAAAAATAACGGCGCATGTCAGAAAGCAACCAGTTAAAAATTTAAGGTGTTCTGATAAAAACTGGGAATGTTATGCTGTACAAGAAATATTTTACTAACAGAACTCGTACCTCGTAGAAACGTATATAGCAGCTTTTAAATTGTCTAACTTCGTGAAATATACGGTTGTTTGAACTGGAATTATGACAAAAAATATTTCAATTATTGCTTTTTAATGTATCATTCTGACGTTTTATAAGTAATATTATTCTGAAACTCAATCCGTGTTTATTTGATGTATGCTTATTCGGTTAAAACTGTGAGGAATAATTAAATGTCTCAACTGTTTACCTTTTTTGGTAAATGTAAGGCCATTAGTTATTATTATGCCTTGATTGTCAACACAATGTGTTTTGTTTGATGTTGCAAGTGCCACCTATGATTTAAAATTGATAAATCAACCTTTCAGTTGGTAACTCAAGTGTGCTCTACAGCCTAGCCTACAGTTTTTTAAAGAATAGTTTATTATCTACTTAATCTAAATAAGTTCAAATTTATCACAAACACATTTTAAAATCTAATTGAAAATATTATGATGAATTAAATTATTTAATGAACAATCAATAAACAGATATTTTGTTTAAAACTAAACTTGGTATGTCTAACGTGATCTGATCACTTAATTTTATTGTATTTTAAGGGACAAGTATAGTATACACTTAGGACCTACTTACTGTCTGTGAGTTGAGATGCGTTTTACTTCACATCTTGTCTTTGGTTTAAATTTGAAATATTTATCCTTCGTATTTTTAATAAAAACGGTAAGATCTCGTTTGGTGGATGAAATATGCCCCCAACATATTTTGGCAGTGTTAAATTGCTGACATTTTAGCAAGTATCCAAGTATCCTTATTAAGACGTTTTTTTGCGAAATTGACAAAACGATTGAGACTTTTGAGGAACAAAATTTCACTTGTTTCTTCGTTGCATTAAATGTTTTCTAAATTGACGATAAACACATGTATTGTCGTAATAATATGCATCGTTTAGTTGTAGTATAAGACTTTTGTTTTAATTTTTATGTTCCTGCGCTCTGCAAAATATTTTTACAAAATATTTATTAACATGTAGTTTATATTAGTTTACGATACCGATTATTTTATTTACACAAAAGCACACCTTTCGGATAGCAACGGTAATTATTTAAGTTAATAAAAAAACCCAGATTAAAAATATTTACCTTTCTGGAACGGCTCATTACAGGGTTCGTGTTGATCGCTTTAGTATTGTATCGGAAAAATTAATTACATTTCGAACAAAATAAGTTTTTATGTCAATCGTTAAAAACAATTTTCCCAAATAAATATTTTGCTACAAAAACAATTCTAATTGTTTTTTAACAACCAAGGTCAAATTCCTTAATGAAGAAAAGTAATAGAGTGTCAAAACACAAGAAAAATAGGAAACGGCAATAAATATGTTTGCCCACACACAGTCATTTAGTATCTGTTTTTAAAGGTTTATGACGCATTCCTTCTTGTGCTGCGAGTGAACCCAATAGGCCTACAGTTTACATTTTCTACTTTAAAACTAAATGTCGAGAATTTTTTACAATATAAAAACATAAAATAGAGTTTGGCACTATCATTTTAAAACTAGTGCTTTGAAATATTTTGTCATGAAATCATATCGATTTAAATTATTACATGTTTCTGAAGTTCAAACACTTATTTTGATGTAAAAAATTGTGAATTTTGACAACGTTATTGAAGACATAATTGATTTTTGGGTTTATATTAACTATTTAGTTGGAGCTAAAGTTATTTGGACTACTTAGTTTAGCTGTAAAACACCACATAATGAATTTTTGGCTGAAATTTCGTATCAAACTTCCATTAAAATATTACTTACGTCTTTTATTGATAATTCATGCCCAAAAATGTTTTACTGGTTCAACTTTAACCACAAGACGGGAAATTTTCACTAGACAAACTAGTATCATAAACGCATTTACTGGTTGCAACACACATGTTATAAATTTCCGAGGATTGGATATTGATTTTCAAGTACTAACTGTACCTGTAATTCTATTTCGCTACTTTGCCTACTGTAATAAAATACACTTGTATCCAATTGAACTTGGTTACTCATACAACATTAGAAATTGTCTTAAACAAACACTAAACGGTACGAAACAACCACCGGAACAAGTTTCTATCAATTATGTACAACAAACTCTCACTGAGTCGTTCCAGTTAAAAAGCAAAAACAAGATGTGTGAAGCTAACATTTATTTACATCCACCAACCGAACAAATGTCTCCAAATATGTACAAGGAAAAAATGGACTGGGATAAAGTACTTTTAAATCCGTTTTTAGTAAACTTTAGACTGAACCTCAAAACATTGAATTGGAAGCTTAGCTATCTAGCAACGGTTCCAATAATCTCATTACTTATTTGTGAATTAAACAAGGATTCAATCTGTAGCAATGAAAACGAGTCGAAAAAATGGTTAGCTGGGGTATTCTATGACTATAGATTTACACAATTGTTCCAAACTATACTCATTTGGGAATATCCTACATTATTTTTGAAAAGTCAGTGTCCATATTGTGACCCTTGTGATTCGTTTAAAACCATTGCCATTGAATCTGCTGTGATTCCAACTAGTCCGAATGAACTTAAATCTATTTTGAGAAAAATTTGGCACATAAATCAACCTCCACATACGATTCGAGTTGTCCAGACGAAGCATTTTAGCAAAGATAAAATATCCAAGCAGGAACACAGACAGAACAAACTAGATGTCTTGCAACAAATCAAAATATTTTCAGCTGAAAATGATCTTGAGCGTCTATATTTTATAGCTGATATTCACCTAATGCTATTAACCTTACCAGAATCAACTAATGTAACCTTTTCAA
The DNA here is from genome assembly GCA_034699025.1 of Entomobrya cf. arborea Gr-Col-00668. Classification (NCBI taxonomy): domain Eukaryota; kingdom Metazoa; phylum Arthropoda; class Collembola; order Entomobryomorpha; family Entomobryidae; genus Entomobrya; species Entomobrya cf. arborea Gr-Col-00668. Next base: position 38,794 of record JAQIWN010000220.1, read on the forward strand.
ATAATCACGGCAGCACTTTTTGGAAATGGGAAAAAGTTATTGTCAACTCTTGCAGCAAAACAAAAAACATTACTTCACATCCCAAGTTTCGTCCATCATTGGTACAAAAGGGTCTTAATTTCCGAATTAGACATCAAGAGTTTAGAACAATAACGGACATTAGACAGCTACGGTTCGTTAGTTGCCTCAAAGAACAAAAGCATTGGATAAATCAGGTGGAAGAATTGATATCTCCCTTTAATATACCAACATGGCTGCTTATTTTGACTTCCTGCTTTATTCTGTCAAGTATTGTACATATATGTAGAAAATCAGAACTCGATTTAAGCGATCTAAGTTTGTTTGATCTAATTTTTTTCATATTTTGGTCCATCCTGGAACAAGGAACTAGCATATTCGACCACTTACGCAAACGAAGGAAGTTATCGCTTTACTGTTCACTCTATTTTATTCCAATCAACTGGCTATATTTAAGTACAATCTACAAAGGAGACAACGTAACTAGACTAACAGCAAATACACCTTTAACCCCATTCGATTCATTTAATATACTGGAAGAAAATCAGTTTACGATGTTCACACAAAGATTTAATTTATTTTAATTTAAATTTATTTTGAGAAAAATTTGGTACATAAATCAACCTCCACATACAATTCGAGTTGTACAGACGAAGAATTTTAGCAAAGATAAAATATCCAAGCAGCAACACAGACAGAACAACTAGCTGTCTTGCATCAAATCAAAATATTTTCAGCTGAAAATGATCTTGAGCGCCTATATTTTATAGCTGATATTCACTTGATATTATGTACAACTAACTCTCACTGATTCGTTCCAGTTGAAAAGCAAAAACAAGATGTGTGAAGCTAACATTTATTTACATCCACCAACCGAACAAATGTCTCCAAATATGTACAAGGAAAAAATGGACTGGGATAAAGTACTTTTAAATCCGTTTTTAGTAAACTTTAGACTGAACCTCAAAACATTGAATTGGAAGCTTAGCTATCTAACAACAGTTCCAATAATCTCATTACTTATCTGTGACTTAAACATGGATTTAAACTGTAGCAATAAAAACGAGTCGAAAAAAATGGTTAGCATGGGTATTCTATGACTATAGATTTACACAATTGTCCCAAACTATACTCATTTGGGAATATCCTACATTATCTTTGAAAAAACAGTGTCCATATTGTGACCCTTGTGATTCGTTTAAAACCATTGCCATTGAATTTGCTGACTTATAAATCTGTTTTTACTTATCTTAAGACTACAAATCAGAACTTTAACTTGGAAACTTAGCTTTCTACATACATTTCCAATAATCTATCTAATTATCTGTAACTACATTTTGTTTATTTTAACATTTAATTCAACCTTTTGAAAACAGATCAACCAGTAATTTTTGTCCTATGGGCCAAAATGTCATCCAAGATTACTGCAGCCTTGGTTTCCAGGACGTCTTTTTTTATTGCGCGGGGTTTCAAACCTAATTTGTTGATTTTATGTTGAAAGAAAAAGTATTTCGTCACAGGTTGTTTTTGTGTGTTAGGAAAGTAAATCGTTAATGCTTTGAAAAAATGAGTTGCCACGTGTATCTTCCTGGCTCCTGCTCCCAGAGCTTTATATTTTACAAGATTCCCTCTACGTCTGAAAATACGAGAGAAAATGAGAACTAATTGTTAGCCAATATACACTTTTCATACAAATTTCTTACAATTTCATTTGATTCAATAATTTACTGAACTTACTGTTGGTGACATGTACCGGATATTATAAATGCTTCACCATCCTTGTGAGCCTTAATTAATCTGCGAAAACTATTTTCTGCACGCTTCCAGACTCCTGTGTTAAAATTTGCAAGCATGATAGCTACATTAGAAGTTTTGTACGTTAATTTGAAGGATTTCCAGTCTCCAATCACATTTCCAGCTGCTCGCAAATGTCCGTTGTGAAATTCAGGCCCGTTTTGAAAATCCTTCATTAATGGGCTCAAATGATCTGGAATCTCATCGTCCTTGACAAAATACATTTTCTTTTCTAACTCGTTCACTTTCTTGCATTTTTTTTCAAAGTTCTTATAATAAACTTTTTCCAGGACCCACCTGCACACACCCTTATCAAAGAGATAACAGCTAACGGAAAGTGGGGTAACTAGGAGTTTTGAAGCCATTATTGGTAATTTTATTAACTGGTTCTTTCAGGTAGTTTTCAACACTTTAATGATTTTTAATGATGGCTTGGTTCACTTTAATAAAACGGTAAATTCCTTATACTTGGAAGATTTTAGTCCTGTTTTATAGTCATCTGGCTTATCTGACGTTCTACAAGTATTCCAAAAAAATATATTTGATGGTGGTTTGCCCTAACCCTGTTGAAATTACTTATCAATCACTATTCCTGGATAACATTAAGATACTTTTGAGTACATTGTAAGGTAGACAGACCAACGGATAATTAGAAGGATAATTAATCGCTTTATTTACATATCACAAGAAAGAATTGTTAAAATCAGAAAATAATGAAGTTGCCTTATATTCACGGTAAAATGCTTTACAAATGACTTTCTCTTCTATTTTATGACATTACATTCTTTTTTACTTCTTTAAAGTACAATTATGCTTTTCGCGCTATTTACATTTTTTTATTGTAATAAAAAAACGTACTAATGACTAACAAAAACAGATGATCATTTTTCAGTGTGAACAGTAGCATAAAAAACTAGGCTTTCCATAGATTTTTTACATAAGAAGCATCTGTGCATTCATATGAGATGCAATACCAAACCAACAATGCAGCAGAAGCCAAATAGCGTTGCGTCTGTAAATTGTCAAACAGTGAACGTGTCAATATTGTGTAATATCAGCAACATGGATAGAGTTGAGGATTGTTGCCTGTTGGATGCCAGTTCGAATCTCGTTGACAGCAATAATTTTTGCTTATTTACTTTTCCAATTTTATGCAATGGCCGTGAACCTGGATGAAATAAGTGATAATTTTAATCTTTTTGACAGATTATTCGAAGTAATTAGCTTTCAATTTAATGTCTTATAAGCTGTAGTTTGTAAAATGCCATAAAAAACAAGTCTAGCCCAAACAATACTTTAATTCATAAAGCATTTATTATCTACCTGTATGTGTCATCATGGATCTCAGGTTAGTATAATCACCCAATTTGATTAGAATTTTATTTACGATTCATGTAGAAAGTTTCATAACTTCAGTGCTTATATAGCCTGGTGAAAATAAAATAAAATCATGAATTTCAGAGACAAAAAATGCTGCTAGAACTCATTTTTGGATTAGAAAGCATAACTGTTTATATTATTCCGGTGACCGTTACAGAAAAGAATTAAAAACCAATAATCTAATTAATTTGATTAGTGTTAAGACTCATAAAAATTTTGTTAAATGGCTGGCCATACAATATAAAAATTTGAATGAGTAAATATCTCCCACATTGTTGTAATAAATAAAGTTATAATCACACGGCAAATGATAATGTTAAAATAGGCAAAATATTTTAATAACAGCGCAGCATCAGACATGGTATTTAAGTGTACAGCAAATATTTTCAGTTTCTATGATTCTCATATTTTTCATTATTCTCAAACTATTTTTTGTGAGGTGAGGAGTAATACAACTTGATACAATGGGCTCAACATGATTCATTACAAACCTTTTGACGCCCTTTCCATATAAGATAAGTTTAATATTAGTTTAGCATTTGGGTTAGATAATTCATATATAAAATTGAATAGAAATACCCGATTAAAAAACTGACACGAAAAAGTATCCTTCCATCAAAAATGTCTTTCATGATTTTTCTTAATGCATGATAAGCAAATATTTTATGGTATCTTTTTCTTTATAATAAGAACTTCAGATAATTTTAGTAATTTGTCTAGTAATTTGTCTAGTAATTTGTGGATTGCGAAACATCAGAAGAGCGTTGATACCATTTGATACTTTTCAAAGTTAATACAGAGGAAGTCGAAAATTATCATCTCGTGTTGTTTTCGTACATTATACTTATTATTTCTAGTTTGTATGTACATCTCAAAATGGTAAGTAAACTTATCTAGAAGATTGAACGTTTTGAAAATAGTAAGTTCCTTTTTTGTGTTAAAACCAGTGGACAATAAATGGCAAACCGTATTTTTTTCTGATTAAGATCCAAACACGTTTGATTACGCACATATTTGTATTTTAGTATTTATAGACGAATCTGTGAAAAAATGTCCCAATTTTTGACAGTTAGATGCAGTGATCAGCCAGGAATATAGATGTGTAACAAGGTAAAGAAGTCATGAGAGAATTTGTAAATTTGGTATGGTGGCTCGTGTTTCTATGTACGTGTAACCTTTCAATTTATTACTGTCATTTGTCTGGATTGCTATTGATTGCCTTCAAAAGTTAAAATGCAAGAATGAGGGTGGCTAATCACCGATTCCACACTGTGTTTTTTAAGCTATAAAGTGCTGAAAAGTCCTTGTTTTTTAATTTTTAACTTTTTTCTGGGGTTTTAAT